>JANAVB010029820.1:6098873-6187719 GCA_029216955.1 Iris pallida | reverse complement strand
GGGCTCACAATAGCAGCTGTAGGAGTTGATTGGCCGTTCAAGATGATTTGTTTGTGTACTGTACCTACTCTGTTGCCTAACTGAGATGATCAGAATGTCAGGACAGACGGGCCAACTTCTGTCCTGTTTGGTTGAAGGTTGGTTCGAAGTGTCATCGTTATGTGAATCCTAGTGGAAAGCAAGATCTATTATTATATTCTCTTACTTACTGGTTTAATCCTTCATATCGTGCTTCCTTGTGGTACTTGCTATTAGAGTCTAACCTCTCTGGTTTTGCAAGGCCAGATTTAGAGCCGGTTCCCGAGGACTCAGCTTACTTCCACCTCCAAGATGGTCAATACTAGGGAATGATCGCAGGAGGACTCGAGTGGGTTCCTTACGGTCACGACCCGCACCCTAGAGTAAGGGCACGAGAAGTGGGTACGTCCAGCCTACGCCGCAGTGTCGGCGGTAGAACGCTGTCCTAGGTCAATCATCTAACAATATAAAGGTACCTGTACAGTATATACTCTCCGAATGGAGGTGACATAACAGAAAATAATCTCAATCACATCTAGGGTTGAAAAATGAAAGATAGATAGATAGACAGATGGTAACTCAAGAGACAGTACAATAGATGAAATAAGTCTAAGTGTCTAGGATAATATAACATCCAGAATGTCAACTCATAATACAATAAGTCTAAAGTCTATATATCTCAACATCTCAAAATACAACTCAGAATGTGAGACAAAATGATAATATAGAAAAGACTGTCTAGCTAAACTAGCCTAGACTACTGGGGCAACATCTTCAGCTGCAGGTGGATCCTGCTGAGGGTCCACAACATAAGTATCATCTAGTCCTGCTCCATAATAGGTAGACACCAGGGCCTCATCCTCATCCTCTGTAATATTTTCAACAGGTCCAGTCAGGACAGGAACGAGCACAATACATCTCACGCAGTGCATAGTATGATAGGAAATATAAAGCATGCAATAGAATAAAATACAGGAAACGCTGAAGGAAGATACATGTAGTAAAAGAGATAACTGTAATGAAATATCTACTATAATAGAGAACTAGCAGTGACTAGTGAGTCAGAGTAAAATATAGACATGTGAATGGCATAGGAGATTCATGACTACAGCTAAGAGTGATTCATGACTACAGCTACTGGGGTAATATCCACATGACTATTTCCACTCCCCCATCCCCAATCAATACACAAGGATCCGTTCAAGTTATGTTAAGATTCATGATAAGCCCATAAATGGGTGATTCATGAGAGGCTCTGTGAACATGAGAGTACATGAGTCACAAGCGATTCGTGAATCTATGGAAGCATAGAGATACATGATGATTCGTGAAACGCACAACATGCTGTATCTGATGCTCCCGATGGGGATAACATCTCATAAAAAGATCCATATAGTACCAATCCGCGATAACAATCGTGTCAGCATCAAGTAAAGTAATCTAGAGCAAGAATATAAATCCTGGCAAGTATGAAACGGTCAGAGAATGTACTCGCCTGATAACTGAATGTCTGAAGAGGATATACTGCCTGAGGAGAGATGTATGGCTCCTAATCAGAGCAATACAAGTCACAATATATCCACAATGGTAAAAATAGAGTATACAATGCATACTACATGATTCTAGGTCAATCTGGTCAAAAGTCAATTCTTGGTCAACTCAACAGTCAAACTATGTCACAGGAAGTCATACTAGGTCACAGGGAATCAAACTAAGTTAAATAAAGTCAAACAAGGTCAAACAAGTCAAGGTTAGTTAAATCTAGGTCAAAGTCAACTCTTGGTCAACATTCTAATCAAACTAGTCAAATACTAGTCAACATGATCAATCTAGGTCAAGTCTAGGTCAAATTTAGACTAACTAAGGTTTTGGGTCAAATAAAGACTAGTCAACAAGGTAATCAGGTCAATCTTGACTAATGGTCAACTTCTAGTCAATACTCCATAAGACTAACTCAAACCATGACACAACCTCTAAGTATTCCACTTAACCCAATACATATCTTAATCTACATAGGACTATCCTCATAATCCATATGGTTAACCTAATCATCTAGTTAGGGTTTAGTCAAACTTTAGTCAACTAGTCCCTCTATGTTCATCCAAGCCATTTCTAGGTCAATGTTGACCTATAGTTGACTTTGGTCAACAAGGGTCAATTTGCTAGTTAAACTAGGTCTACTAGACCTATTGGTCAAGTCTAAACCTACTAACCATAGGCCATAGGCCCATGTATCTAGGATACCTTATATAGGTATCCATATCTATATAAAATATGAACCTACCTATATCTATACATATATATATATATATATTCAACTATATAGTACCACATATATATAATACCCAATTATATATAGTACCCACATATACATATATATATATATATATATATAGGAAACGGATCGGGATACCCGCCCGCGGAGCCCCGCCGAAGCCCCGCCCCCCCCTGCACCATCGGATCGCGCGGGGCCCGCGTGGGGCCCGCCCCCACCCGCGCGATCCAACGGCTAAGGATCGCGGGGGCTTCGGCGGGGCTCCGCGGGCGGGGCTCCCGATCCGCTCCCATATATATATATATATATATATATATATATATATATATATATATATATATATATATATATATATATATATATATATATATATGGTGTATATATGGTGTATATATGTTATATATATATATATATATATATATATATATATATATATATATATATATATATAGTACCCACATATATACACCATATATACACCATATATATATATATATATATATATATATATATATATATATATATATATATATATATCCCATATATACACTCAACTATATATATCAATATATATATATATATATATATCTACATGGGAGCGGATCGGGAGCCCCGCCCGCGGAGCCCCGTCGAAGCCCCCGCCCCCCTTAACCGTTGGATTGCGCGGGCTCACGCGGGCCCCACGCGGGCCCCGCGCGATCCGATGGTGCAGGGGGGGCCGGGGCTTCGACGGGGCTCCGCGGACGGGGCCTTTGATCCGCTTCCATATCTACATAACCTATATATATATACAACCTACATATATATATAGAGAGAGGGAGAGATCAATAGAGGGAGAGATGTAAGAGAGTGAGAGGGATAGAGAGTGAACAAGAGAGAGAGCGAGAGAGAGAGACTGAAACTGACACAGGAGGGGGGTTCCAGATTTCTGGAATCCCAGAAATAACACACACACACACCTACACAGTACACATACATACATATATATGTATATATATACATAACTACATATATACATATATATATCCTCAAATCTCACCTACACACACACATATATATACTACGTATATATACACTGAAAACATACCATAATTTGTATAAAACATAATAAAAATTGTTTTGAAATTCGATTTTTAAAACTGGGAAAATATCCCAAAATCCTGGAAATGGCACTGTGTACTCGACAAAAAGGTAAACACGATTTCGTGTCCAAAACCCAACTATGACACGAAACCCTTGGTTGGTAAGTGATGCCCCAAGTGTACTCGTGTCCCTCGTGTCCCTAAGTGTCCACCATAACACGACACGACGTGTCCAGAGTGAAAAATACAGAATTGGGTAACACAGACACACACACATGTATACTGCGTCGTGCACGCGTGCAACTCTCTCTTGGACACACCACGAGACACGACACGTCTCGCGGTCATGCACACAGGTCGCTTAGGTCTAGGGCTAGCTATTAGGTAGCCTGCACAGTGTCCACGTGTCCTCACGTGTCGACACGAGACCCGTATCAGTCGAGTTTTCTCGACTGATACACACTGTTTCAGACAGTGTCGTGCGTGTGTTCTAGTGTCTCGTGGACACGACACACGCCACGTG
Source organism: Iris pallida (assembly GCA_029216955.1). Taxonomy (NCBI): domain Eukaryota; kingdom Viridiplantae; phylum Streptophyta; class Magnoliopsida; order Asparagales; family Iridaceae; genus Iris; species Iris pallida. Next base: position 6,183,821 of record JANAVB010029820.1, on the reverse strand, counting down.
GGGTCACGTGGTCATGTCTACGTGTAGCCCACATGTTGGGCTACACACTCGTGTCACTATGAGGTGTCCACGTGGTGTCTAAACACGACACGAAGGCCGTGTCCAAGTGGGAAAACTGGGTCTGTGCGCGCGTGCACTGTCAGTGCGTGTCCAGTGCGTGGGTGATTGCGTGTCCGATACAAAACGAGACACTGTGAAACTTTGGGGGCATGTTCGCAGATATTTTCCCCGTGTCCATGTCAAATTTTACGTGTCCTAGTGCTCTGTACAGTGAGCAAGAGCAGTGTGGTAGCAGGGCACTGTTCGTGTGCATCGTGCAGTGAGTTCGTGTCCATTTTGGACATAGACACAGCACAGAAACGTGCTCAGTCATAGGGTTTCATGATCAGCATTCCAAGGGCTACCCAAATGTGTAATTTGTTTTGGAAAACAACAACTTTTATTCCTAAGTGGCATTTCACCAAACACTGTTATTTAAACACAGATACGTGTCCGATACGGACACCAAACCAAACCTATTTCCTACCAAACTTGACCTACAGTTAGGGTATACCTATATGCATGCATTTATGAAGAAAAAAAATACAATATTAGCAAGGTTTGAGGGCATTTACCTGTTGATGCAAATCCAATAGAAAATCAATGAGAGGGGGGTGTTTGTCCTTCCACTTAGTGATGCCCAAAGCTTGTGAAACTTTGATTGCTAGCCTCCCTCAGCTTCCTCAGTGTAGTAGGATCCCAATGCAAGAAACTAGAGATGATTTGGATCAAAAATGATCAAGTTGTGGAGGTTTGAAGAAAAATAGAATTTTGTAGGATTAAAATTCATGTAAAAATGATCATGAATGAATACAATGGGTTATATAGGAAGGTGTAGGGCTAGGGGGTACCCCATGGTCGGCCATGGCAAGGGGGGGTGTCCTTGGCCTTTCTTCATGGTGAAGGCAAGGACTTTGGTGCCAAAAGCATGGATATTTTGAGGGTTTTGTGGAAATATCTAATAAAGTAAATATCAAGATATTTTCCCTACTTTAACCAATGTAAATATCTATCCCCTTAGCATTCTAGGTTAGTAACTAATCCCTAGATTAGGCTAAACTTGGTTAGGTGCTCTCATGACACTTAACAATAATTAAATAATAATAAAACACATAAATGCAAATAATTCCAAATAAATCCTAGAAAATTACCAAAATACCCTTTAGGCTAAAAAGTGCTAAAATGGTATCCTAATCACTTGGTTAGGCTTACATGGTCATGGTAGCCTCTAGGTTATGAAATCTCTAGGGTTTACACTAGGGTTATACTAGTAAAGTCATAAAGTCATAAGTCATGACTTAGAAATAGTTTTAACTAACTAAAAATCACCAAGAATCATATCATGACTAAAACACCATTAATAAATAATAAAAATAATAAATTTTCAAAAATACCCCAATTTTAGAAAACTGGGTGTTACAAGTCTACCCTCCTTAAAATAATTTCGTCCTCGAAATTTAGATGGTCGTACTCCTCCTAGGTCAAACCTCCACCAATCAGGGTCGAAGCTACTACCTAGCAACATACAAGGTCAACAAGCAAAATAGGGGTAGTAGACCTATACTGGTCATATCCAAAAATTGGCTGACAGTTTTAGGTCATAAGGTGTCCTTAATTCAAATCGAAATCAAAAGTAACTCCATGGGGTAAATCAGGATGGAGCCTCGGGTCAGGAAAATCGTACCAAGCAAATGAAGCACACGATGGTATGCCTGAGTGGGACACTAAGGTCATGGGTGTAGAGTGTCATATCTAGGTCATGTATGTGAAGTCAGTTTTAAGAAAATAACTAGTCTTGTGCTCCTAATTTAAAAGTCACGGTAATGTGCCTACGATGATCATAATTTAGAGTGGGAAAGGTCTATAGCCTAAATTGAACCAAAAATCGTGATGAATAGTATTATAAGGGGCAGGTTAAGTGGGACAGTCCTGGTCATGGGTATAGACTGGAAAGATAAGGAAACAATAAATCACAGGGCTAAAAGGGTTACCATTCTATGGTCAGAGCTACTCTATCAATTCTAAGTCAAAAGGCATAACACATAAATTAATTCATTTAAGGGAAAAAAAATTTCTTAACAAAAGAAGTTATTCAAGAATTATATTAATAGCTAAAGCTACTCCTACTCCTACAGCTAAGTAAGAGATGAAGAAATAAACAAACAATCGACAAAAATCAAAAGAACTACCAGGTCAAAACTTATCACTAATAAAGAAACAGGTAGGAGCAGATGGAATTGGATTTTAAGATAGATATAATAAAATAAGGTGGGAATGTAATTTAGAAGAACAGAACCTGCAAGCACATCGCCAACTGCCTGGGCGTCCTCAACTGTCATGGCGTAAGCTCGTCCCTGCTGGCCTCTTCCAGCCTGTTGCTGAAACTGCATAAATCTCTGCTGCTGTGGCTGTAATGGTCCCCTCTGCTGACCTACCGGAGCCTTGGCTCCTGCTCCTGGTGCTGCTCCCTGTGCTACTCTGCCTGTGTACTGGGAACACTCCCTCAGCTGGTGGTCCGCTGCCCCACATAGTAGGCACCAGCCTAACCTCTTCCTGCACTCTCCCCATCCATGTCCCGGTTTCTTACAGTAGGGACAACTGGTTGTCTGCTGTCTCGGGGCCTGCTGCTGCTGCCTCGGCTGCTGATACTGCCGTGGCTGCCTCTGCTGATACTGATAGTGAGGCCTCTTGGCTTGACCTCCACTGCTGCCTGCTCCCTGTGTATCACGGCCCTTCTTGAGCTTCAGCTCAAGATCATTCTCAGCTGCCATTGCTCCTGCCAGAATCTCTTCAAAGGTGGCATTCCTGTCACTCTTGGTCAAGGACTTGACTTCCTTGACCAAGCCCTTCCTGAACCTCCTCGCCTTCGTTGTCTCGCTAAGGCCCTCTACAAATCTGCTCAACCGGCAAAACTCATCGGAATACTCCTCTACAGTCTGGTTCCCCTGAACCAGGTTCTCGAACTGGGTCTCCAAAGCACCGACTGCCTGATCCGGGAAAAACTTTCCTTTGAAGAGCTCCTTGAAAGCTCCCCATGTCTGCCCTGGAGTGCATACTCTCGGGTCCGTCTGGTACCAGGTACGGGCAAGATCCCGCATCTGGCTGGCTGCAGCCTCTATCTGTAGTCCGGCTGGTATCTCCGCCAGTCGAAAAATCTCCTCAATGTGCTCAATCCAGTCATCAGCATAAAGAATCCCCTCTATCCCCAAGAAGTCCCTGGGGTTCATCTTCTTGAACTTCTGAATGCCCAAAATCCTCTGCTGTCGTGGCTGTCCCAATCCTCCCTGTGGCTGGACAGCCAACCTCTCCACCGTCGCTCTAGCCAGCTGATGGACCTCATCTATGCCCCTGGTAAACTCCGTCGTATGACGCTGCTGCTGGGCCTGCTGCGTCTCTAGGAAATGCTGGAAGTATGAAAACATCTGTGCGGCATCCACTAATCCAGATGGCATCGGTGGCTGGAACTGCGGCTGGTGCTGCTAGAACTGCGGCTGGTGCTGCTGACGAAACTGCGGGGGAGGCATGTCTGGGGTAGCTGGGATGGTCCCCCGAATAAGTAGAGGTGTACCCCCAAATGTGGCAGAAGCTCCCACATGAGCTGGAGTAAGGGAAGCTGTAGGCCCCGGGTCCTGGTCTGACGAAACTGCGGGGGAGGCATGTATGGGGTAGCTGGGATGGTCCCCCGAATAAGTAGAGGTGCACCCCCAAATGTGGCAGAAGCTCCCACATGAGCTGGAGTAAGGGGAGCTGTGGTCCCCGGGTCCTGGTGAGCTGGACGAGAGGTGGCAGACCTCTCAGTGGTGTCACCTGGACCGAGACGCTGTGATCGTGTCTCCACCATCCTGAAGACAGATCAACAAGGAAGTCAATAACGGTACAAGGATGATAGTATCAAGGACAATATGAAATAGATTATACAAATTTGAACAAAAGTCAGTAGGTTCAAATCCATGGAAATTTCCAAATTGTGATTGAGTATCCACTCTCTCTAAGCCTATTTCTTAAATCCTATCGCAGGCTGTAGTGGTACTCTAGTTCGAATACCACTACATAAACTCGACCTGTATGGGCCACCACTAAAAACGTGTCACGACCCGCACCCTAGAGTAAGGGCACGAGAAGTGGGTACGTCCAGCCTACGCCGCAGTGTCGGCGGTAGAACGCTGTCCTAGGTCAATCATCTAACAATATAAAGGTACCTGTACAGTATATACTCTCCAAATGAAGGTGACATAACAGAAAACAATCTCAATCACATCTAGGGTAGAAAAATAAAAGATAGATAGATAGACAGATGGTAACTCAAGAGACAGTACAATAGATAAAATAAGTCTAAGTGTCTAGGATAATATAACATCCAGAATGTCAACTCATAATACAATAAGTCTAAATTCTATATATCTCAACATCTCAAAATACAAATCAGAATGTGAGACAAAATGATAATATAGAAAAGACTGTCTAGCTAAACTAGCCTAGACTACTGGGACAACATCCTCAGCTGCAGGTGGATCCTGCTGAGGGTCCACAACATAAGTATCATCTAGTCCTGCTCCATAATAGGTAGACACCAGGGCCTCATCCTCATCCTCTGTAATATTTTCAACAGGTCCAGTCAGGACAGGAACGAGCACAATACATCTCACGCAGTGCATAGTATGATAGGAAATATAAAGCATGCAATAGAGTAAAATACAGGAAACGCTGAAGGAAGATACATATAGTAAAAGAGATAACTGTAATAAAATATCTACTATAATAGAGAACTAGCAGTGACTAGTGAGTCAGAGTAAAATATAGACATGTGAATGGCATAGGAGATTCATGACTACAGCTAAGAGTGATTCATGACTACAGCTACTGGGGTAATATCCACATGACTATTTCCACTCCCCCATCCCCAATCAATACACAAGGATCCGTTCAAGTTATGTTAAGATTCGTGATAAGCCCATAAATGGGTGATTCATGAGAGGCTCTGTGAACATGAGAGTACATGAGTCACAAGCGATTCGTAAATCTATGGAAGCATAGAGATACATGATGATTCGTGAAACGCACAAACATGCTGTATCTGATGCTCCCGAGGGGGATAACATCTCATGAAAAGATCCATATAGTACCAATCCTTGATAACAATCGTGTCAGCATCAAGTAAAGTAATCTAGAGCAAGAATATAAATCCTGGCAAGTATGAAACGGTCAGAGAATGTACTCGCCTGATAACTGAATGTCTGAAGAGGATATACTGCCTGAGGAGAGATGTATGGCTCCTAATCAGAGCAATACAAGTCACAATGTATCCACAATGGTAAAAATAGAGTATACAATGCATACTACATGATTCTAGGTCAATCTGGTCAAAAGTCAATTCTTGGTCAACTCAACAGTCAAACTTGGTCACAGAAAGTCATACTAGGTCACAGGGAATCAAACTAAGTTAAATAAAGTCAAACAAGGTCAAACAAGTCAAGGTTAGTTAAATCTAGGTTAAAGTCAACTCTTGGTCAACATTCTAATCAAACTAGTCAAATACTAGTCAACATGATCAATCTAGGTCAAGTCTAGGTCAAATTTAGACTAACTAAGGTTTTGGGTCAAACAAATACTAGTCAACAAGGTATTCAGGTCAATCTTGACTAATGGTCAACTTCTAGTCAATACTCCATAAGACTAACTCAAAACATGACACAACCTCTAAGTATTCCACTTAATCCCATACATATCTTAATCTACATAGGACTATCCTCATAATCCATATGGTTAACCTAATCATCTAGTTAGGGTTTAGTCAAACTTTAGTCAACTAGTCCCTCTATGTTCATCCAAGCCATTTCTAGGTCAATGTTGACCTATAGTTGACTTTGGTCAACAATGGTCAACAAGGGTCAATTTGCTAGTTAAACTAGGTCTACTAGACCTATTGGTCAAGTCTAAACCTACTAACCATAGGCCATAGGCCCATGTATCTAGGATACCTTATATAGGTATCCATATCTATATAAAATATGAACCTACACACATATATATATATATATATATATATATATATATATATATATATATATATATATATATATATATATATTTTTATATATATATATATATATATATATATATATATATATATCTACATAACCTATATATATATACAACCTACATATATATATATATATATAGAGAGAGAGAGAGAGAGAGATCAATAGAGGGAGAGATGTAAGAGAGTGAGAGGGATAGAGAGTGAACAAGAGAGAGAGAGAGAGAGAGAGACTGAAACTGACACAGGAGGGGGGGTTCCAGATTTCTGGAATCCCAGAAATAACACACACACGCCCCTACACAGTACACATACATACATATATATGTATATATATACATAACTACATATATACACATATATATATCCTCAAATCTCACATACACACACACATATATATACTACGTATACATACACTGAAAATATACCATTATTTGTATAAAACATAATAAAAATAGTTTTGAAATTCGATTTTTAAAACTGGGAAAATATCCCAAAATCCTAGAAATGGCACTGTGTACTCGACAAAAAGGTAAACCCGATTTCGTGTCCAAAACCCAACTATGACACGAAACCCTTGGTTGGTAAGTGATGCCCCAAGTGTACTCGTGTCCCTCGTGTCCCTAAGTGTCCACCACAATACGACACGACGTGTCCAGAGTCAAAAATATAGAATCGGGTAACACAGACACACACACATGTATACTGCGTCGTGCACGCATGCAACTCTCTCTAGGACACACCACGAGACACGACACGTCTCGTGGTCATGCACACAGGTCGCCTAGGTCTAGGGCTAGCTATTAGGTAGCCTGCACAGTGTCCACGTGTCCTCACGTGTCGACACGAGACCCGTATCAGTCGAGTTTTCTCGACTGATACACACTGTTTCAGACAGTGTCGTGCGTGTGTTCTAGTGTCTCGTGGACACGACACACGCCACGTGGGGTCACGTGGTCATGTCCACGTGTAGCCCACGTGTTGGGCTACACACTCGTATCACTACGAGGTGTCCACGTGGTGTCTAGACACGACACGGAGGCCGTGTCCAAGTGGGAAAACTGAGTCTGTGCGCACATGCACTGTCAGTGCGTGTCCAATACGTGGGTGATTGCCTGTCCGATACAAAACGAGACACTGTGAAACTTTAGGGGCATGTTCGCAGACATTGCCCCCGTGTCCATGTCAAATTTTACGTGTCCTAGTGCTCTGTACAGTGAGCACGAGCAGTGTGGTAGCAGGGCACTGTTCGTGTGCATCGTGCAGTGAGTTCGTGTCCATTTTGGACACGGACACAGCACAGAAACGTGCTCAGTCATAGGGTTTCGTGATCAGCATTCTAAGGGCTACCCAAATGTGTAATTTGTTTTGGAAAATAACAACTTTTATTCCTAAGTGGCATTTCACCAAACACTGTTATTTAAACACAGATACGTGTCCGATACGGACACCAAACCAAACCTATTTCCTACCAAACTTGACCTACAATTAGGGTATACCTATATGCATGCATTTATGAAGAAAAAATACAATATTAGCAAGGTTTTACGGCATTTACCTATTGATGCAAATCCAATGAAAAATCAATGAGAGGGGGGTGTTTGTCCTTCCACTTAGTGATGCCCAAAGCTTGTGAAACTTTGATTGCTAGCCTCCCTCAGCTTCCTCAGTATAGTAGGGTCCCAATGCAAGAAACTAGAGATGATTTGGATCAAAAATGATCAAGTTGTGGAGGTTTGAAGAAAAATGGAATTTTGTAGGATTAAAATTCATGTAAAAATGATCATGAATGAATACAATGGATTATATAGGAAGGTGTAGGGCTAGGGGGTACCCCATGGCCGGCCATGGCAAGGGGGCGGTGTCCTTGGCCTTTCTTCATGGTGAAGGCAAGGACTTTGGTGCCAAAAGCATGGATATTTTGAGGGTTTTGTGGAAATATCTAATAAAGTAAATATCAAGATATTTTCCCTACTTTAACCAATGTAAATATCTATCCCCTTAGCATTCTAGGTTAGTAACTAATCCCTAGATTAGGCTAAACTTGGTTAGGGGCTCTCATGACACTTAACAATAATTAAATAATAATAAAACACATAAATGCAAATAATTCCAAATAAATCCTAGAAAATTACCAAAATACCCTTTAGGCTAAAAAGTGCTAAAATGGTATCCTAATCACTTGGTTAGGCTTACATGGTCATGGTAGCCTCTAGGTTATGAAATCTCTAGGGTTTACACTAGGGTTATACTAGTAAAGTCACAAAGTCATAAGTCATGACTTAGAAATAGTTTTAACTAACTAAAAATCACCAAGAATCATATCATGACTAAAATACCATTAATAAATAATAAAAATAATAAATTTTCAAAAATACCCCAATTTCAGAAAACTGGGTGTTACACTTAGTCCACCGCTCGTTTTGTTATTTACTTCATACTTAGCCGTTTGGCACCGACATGTTAGTCGAATTGTCTTGTACTTATCTTTACATAATTGTAACTAAGTTAGACTGCAGCTGATAACAATTATGTATATATTACTATACCATCTGGCTATGTTTTATAAAGCCAGATCTCAAGAACATTTTGACTAAGCGTTTGGGACGCCTTAATGCTTTATCTTACATGTTCTCTATTTTTGCTTCTTGTTTGAATGATTGAGACAATAGATATGAAGTGACCATAGTAATATTTTCATATAGTATGCACCCCCTCGTCTGGTTAGACAGCATTGATCGTATTATACGGTATACATCTACCCGTAATACGTAGCTGGCTGAGTCATTCCCCCGCTCTCCAGTATTCTGGTTCTGGGGCTTGACAAAGTTTTAGTGGTGGCCCATGCAGGTCTGATTTCAGACTTGTGGGGTATTTTCATTTATAGGATGTCTCAATCACACGTGTCCCTCCTTGATCTCATGATTTATTATTCTCAACCCCTGCTTGACATTCCGGTATCCTTTGACTTCATTGATCCTTCATGTCCGGTTGTTTGATTGTTCTTTTATCCCTTTTCTTAGGGGCACTTCGTCCGCATCGGTCAGAGCTGGACAACAACAGGGACAACATGGGCAACATGACCAGGTTGGTCAGCAACAAGGGCCAGTCTCACCTCAGGAGACTACCCAAGAGGAAGTGATAGTAGAAGCAGCAGCTGGGTCACAGTATCCGGATGTTCTACCACCACCAACAGTTCCACCTACCCAAGTGGACACACCAGCCCTTCTGGAGATCATGAGAGAAATGATGGCTACTCAGCAACATCAGATGTTGGCCCAGCAACGCATGCACACTCAGCTACAAGAGCAGAATGTGTTGCTCAACCAAGGATTGCAGACGGCTTTAGAAAGAGGAATGAGGACTGATTCAGGAGCATCAGCCAGGTTTTGTAAGTACAACCCCCGCCGTTTTGAGGGCACGGAGGATGCCATCTCAGCAGATGCATGGCTTAAGGATATTGAGGCTATTCTGACAGCAGCTAAGGTACCGACAGAAGAACGTGTGGATCTAGTGAAGTTGGTACTTTAGGATCTCGCACGTGATTGGTGGGAATCAGAGAAAGTGGGCATCAGACGTCCTGTGACTTGGGACGATTTCACTGCAAGATTCAAGACCAAGTACTATGGAGTTATGGCACGGTTTGAGCTACAACAGAAGTTTATCAACCTCAGGCAGGCCGACAAGACAGTAGATGCTTATGCAGCGGAGTTCTGCAGATTGAGTAGATTCGCCCCAGAGATGGTAGCAACAGAGAGCCAAAGGGCCACGAGGTTTCAGCAAGGGTTTTATCTTGAACTCTTGCAATTGATAGAGGGGCACAATTATCAGACTTTTGACGAAGTATTGACGGTAACTCGAAGGCATGAGATCACCATTCAGAGGCTTGCGGCGAGGACTGGGGGTCAGAAGAGATCCCACAGTCAGATTGAAGGGGGGAGAGCAGCGCCTCGAACAACAGCACCATCTACTAGCATTCGTATCCACGATGTGGCGATACGAGGACCAGCACCACCACCCAGGCAGCAGCAACAGCAACAGAAGAAGAACCAGCAACCCCCGGCGGGCTGCACTAATTGTGGAAAGATGGGGCACACTAGAGATGTGTGTCGGACATTGAATGGACTGTGTCTGATATGTGGAAATCCAGACCATCGGGTTATCATATGTCCCATGAATCCGAGGTCAGGAGGACCAGGGCAGCAGTTTCCTGCTCTGCCAGCACCAGGGGCAGGCCAGTATCGAGGACCAGCGATGGCAGTAAGGCCGTTGGCACAGCGTCCGTTAATACCGCAGGCTCAAATGTTTCAGCAGCATGGGCCGCCGATGCAGCAACACCAGCATAGACCACCCCAGCATCATCAAGGAAGGGGCCAGCAACAACATCAGGCTAGGCCGCAGCATGGAAACCAGCAAGGAGGTCGAGGGCAAGCATTTACTCTGTCCTTGGAGGAGGCATTGGCATCAGGAGATGTTGTGGCAGGTAACATTCTCGTCACCTCATATCCTGCAGTAGCATTGTTTGATTCGGGAGCATCACACTCATTTATATCTGCACAATTTGCGGCACGACTAGGAATGGAGTTCGAGGCATTGCCAGGGAGGTTGAATATACTCACTGGTAATGGGCTCGTAGGAGTTAGTAGAGTTATTTTAGCATATAGCGTTGTAGTTTGCGGGCCTTCTTTACCCGCCCGGTTGATAGAATTTTCTGTTGGAAATTTCGACGTTATCTTAGGCATGGACTGGCTGAAAGACAGTCACGTGACAATAGATTGTCGTAGAGGGAGTTTGTCTTTTGATATTCCAGGCATGAAGAGACTCACCTTAGTCAGATCAGAGACAACTCAGCAAGAGCAGGGAGTAGTAACGGCAATGGAAGAAGTTCAGATTCCGAAGGTAGTTGAAGAGTTTCTAGACGTATTTTCTGAAGAACTTCCAGGTCTACCACCGGTTAGGGATATTGAGTTCAGTATAGAATTGGCACCTGGAACTAAACCAATATCAGATCAAGTTTACAGAATGGCGGATTCAGAGCAGGCCGAGGTATATCAGCACATAGAGGAACTGAAGGAGAAGAAGTTCATCCAAGCTAGCATATTGCTGTGGGCAGCATCAGTGGTACTTGTGGGGAAGAAGGATGGGTCATCCAGATTGTGCATTGACTACAAAAAGCTTAACGCGGCAACAGTGAAGAACAAGTACCCATTACCCAGGATCGACGACTTATTTGATCAGTTGAGCAAAGCTAGAGTCTTCTCCAAGATAGATCTTCGTTTAGGGTACCATCAGATGAGGGTTCGGAAGGAAGATATTCCCAAGACAGTATTCAGGTCGAAGTATAGGCATTATGAATTCTTAGTAATACCGTTTGGTTTGACCAATGCTCCAGCAATATTCATGGATTTGATGAATCGCATCTTTATGCCATACTTAGACCAGTTTGTCGTTGTGTTTCTTGACGACATTCTCGTATACTCTGCTAGTAAAGAGGAGCATGAAGACCACCTCAGAAAAGTGTTACAGGTTCTGAGAGAGAACCAGTTGTATGCCAAGCTCAGCAAGTGTGAGTTTTGGTCGGATCACATTTCATTTTTGGGTCACATCATATCAAGAGCTGGAGTAGCAGTAGATCCCAAGAAGATAGAAGCAGTAGAAAGTTGGCCAGTACCCAAGACCGTAGCAGATGTACAGAGTTTCTTGGGATTGGCAGGATATTACAGAAGATTTGTGTCAAACTTTGCAAGGCTTTCAGCACCCATGACCCGCTTGACCCGGAAGGATGTACCATTCGTTTGGTCGGCAAAATGTCAGGCATCATTCGAGACTTTAAAGCAGAAGTTGATATCAGCACCTATTCTTACATTGCCAGTTGGACCCGGAGGTTTTACAGTATATTGTGATGCGTCAGGTAAAGGACTTGGATGTGTCCTTATGCAACATGGGAAGGTGATAGCATATGCATCTAGGCAGCTTCGGGACCACGAGAAGAATTACCCAACTCATGATTTGGAGTTAGCGGCAGTAGTGTTTGCTCTGAAGCTATGGAGGTATTACTTATATGGTGACCGAGTGGACATGTACACAGACCATAAAAGTCTGAAGTACATCTTTACTCAGAAGGAACTAAACATTAGGCAGAGAAGATGGTTGGAGTTGATTAAGGATTATGACGTGGAGCTTCAGTATCACCCAGGCAAGGCTAATGTATTAGCAGACGCTCTTAGCAGGAGAGGCGGCGTATTTATGTTGACAACACAGAGGCATATCTTAGAAGACCTTCAGGAGATGGGCATCGAAGTTATACTTTCTAGTGATGTAGGAGTTCTAACAAGTCTGCAAGTTCAATCCGACTTGGTAGACAGAATCAAGGCAGCTCAGGCACAGGACCCAAGGATTCAGAAGTTTAGGGTAGAATGTGAGTCAGGACTCAGGAAGGAGATGAGAATTCATGAAGATGGTACACTTAGGTTTGGATCACGTCTATGTGTGCCTAATGGAGATATCAAACAGGAGGTTATGGCAGAAGCTCACAATTCTCAGTATTCTATTCATCCTGGAGGGACCAAGATGTACCAAGATATCAAGCAGCATTTCTGGTGGAACGGGATGAAGAGGGAGATAGCTAGATTTGTTTTCCGTTGCTTGGTATGTCAGCAAGTGAAGACAGAACAGCAGAGGCCAGCTGGGTTATTGCAACCGCTTCCTATCCCGGAATAGAAATGGGAGCATATTACAATGGACTTTCTGACCGGTTTACCGAGATCACCAAGTGGTAAGGACGTTATTTGGGTAATAGTGGACCGACTTACGAAGGTAGCACACTTTCTTCCTTTCAGAGTAGGACAATCTACAGAAAAGTTGGCAGAGTTGTATATGCAACAGATAGTCAGACAGCATGGAGTCCCTGTCAGTATTGCGTCGGATCGAGATACCCATTTTACATCACATTTCTGGAAGAGCTTACATCAAAGTCTGGGTACCAAGTTAAGATTTAGCACGGCTTACCATCCACAGACGGATGGGCAATCAGAAAGAACAATTCAGACTTTAGAAGACATGTTGCGAGCTTGCACTTTGGATTTTTGAGGGTCTTGGGAGAGTCACCTGCACTTGGTCGAGTTCTCATACAACAACAGTTATCAAGCTAGTATCCAGATGGCACCCTTTGAAGCACTATATGGTAAGAAGTGCAGGTCGCCACTTGCATGGGATGATATCGGGAAGAGGAAGATGTTAGGCCCAGAAATGATTATTCAGACGGTTGAAGTGGTTAAGGGAATTAGAGAGCGACTTCGAGTTATGCAGGACCGGCATCGTCATTGGGCAGACCAACATCGTAGGCCGTTAGAGTTCTCTGTTGGGGACCACGTATTCTTGCGGATCTTACCTACTCGTGGGGTCATTAGATTTGGCGTTCGCGGGAAATTGAGTCCGCGGTACGTGGGCCCATTTGTTATCCTTGATCGGATAGGCGATGTTGCTTATCGTTTATCCCTTCCACCTTCGTTACGAGAGGTGGATGACGTATTTCATGTATCTCAATTACGTAGGTATGTATCGGACCCAAGCCATATTCTAGATCATTCTGAGCTGGTTGTTGCTACCAACCTGTCTTACGAGGAACAGCCTGTGTCTATTTTAGACCGGAGAGAGAAGATACTCAAGAACCGAACAATTAGTCCTGTCCGTGTTGCTTGGGGTTATCACTCCTTGGGAGAGTCAACGTGGGAACGTGAGGATTATATCCGATCATGGTATCCACACCTGTTTGACTCACAAGGTATATCTCTTTCTGTATACCTTGATTGTCCTGATTTTTCATGCTTATCACCTTATGGGTAGAGCTACTTGATATCGTAGAATGATGAATTTACATATATAGTACTTGCTTTTGATATGGTAAAAATGATTGCTTGCTCACTAGAATTGCTTGTTTTAGTTTAGCTCCGGTATTTCTACCTGCTTGGATTTGAATTTTCGAGGACGGAATTTTTCTAAGGTGGGTAGAGATGTCACTCCCCATTCCCGGAATGCGTATTTTTATATAGGTACAACTCATATATATTTATTTAATATTTATCATATATTATCCTGTATTTAAATTCCTTTAATTTTATGTTAATTAATTATCTGCATTTTATTTCCTGCAATTTTATTTCTGCATTTTATTTCCTACTGTTATTTTCTGCTTTAGTCTTGCTTTGTGGTTCGGGTTCATGGGAGGGTTTTCTCGGGTTCATGGTGGTTCACATGAACCAAACCCCCACCTACCACCACCCCTTCCATTTAAAGCCCCCATCTCCTTCTCTCTTCTCATAACTTTCCTTCACCATTACTTCTTCTTCTTCTTCCTCATCACTCTCTCCACCTACCAGGAGAAGGCAATAACATCTTGCTTCTCCTCCACCCATTTTTATGGATCATTTGTCTTCTTCTTGTGATTCTAAGAGAGTTTACTACTTAGCATTTTTGATTTCTTTGGCTTGTTTCTTCCAGATCTAAGTTGTTGTGTTTTCGGTTGTCCATGGGTTTTGATCTTCCAACCTGGTGTGCTTTCGGAATAGATAGTTCTTATGGCAGAGCTTCTCATTCTTCACCATTCTGAACCATGGGAACCTCATTTCTGGCTTGAAACGAAGGCTCCCCAAGATTGGAGTTCGGGAGATTTAGTCACGCTCACGTCTTTACGTGTCAGCGTGAATTTTTAGTCACGCACACGTTCTTACGTGCCAGCGTGAATTTTTAGTCACGCACACGTCTTTACGTGTCAGCGTGAATTTTGAATCACGCTCACGTCTTTACGTGTTAGCGTGAATTTTGAGTCACGCTCACGTTCTTACGTGCTAGCGTGAATTTTGAGTCACGCTCACGTTCTTACGTGCTAGCGTAAAATTTTGAGTCACGCTCACGTTCTTACATGCGTGCGTGACATTTGAGTTACGCTCACGTCTTTACGTGCCAGCGTGACATTTGAGTCACGCACACGTCTTTGTGTGCGTGCGTGAATTTCTTATCACGTTCACGCTGTGCGTGCGTAAATTTCTTATCATGTTCACGCTGTGCGTGCGTGAATTCCTTATCACGCTCACGCTGTGCGTGCGTGAATTCCTTGTCACACTCACGTTGTGCGTGCGTGAGTTACTTTTCACGCTCACGCTGTGCGTGCGTGAATTACCCTTCACGCTCACGCTGTGCGTACCAACGTGAACCACTTTTCACGCTCACTCCTACCTACTAGACTTGGCGTGACTTGTTGGCCTTAGCATAGACTTGTTGGCGTGACTTGTTGGCCTTAGCATAGACTTGTTGGCGTGACTTCCTGACCTGGGTATTTCTATTTGTTCTATAATTTATTTATTTAATGGTAGCATGATGATTCTCCTATTATATCCTTACGCCTTTTTTTATGAACTCGATAATCTTAGCATGTTAATATTTTTAATACATATGGTTGTGTAGAACGTGCCTTGTGTCTTGATTGGTTTATGGATACCCAGTGAGACTGGAACTTAACCTTGAGAGTTATAGACTCGACCCCATTTAATACTAATCGACTTTCATGCCTTGTCACCATTAATGACGATGGTTATCTTGACTAAAAATTGATCATGCGTTCCTAGTTGGAACTAAGAGACTGGCTAGTCGTCTTATTGAATTGAATGAATGAGACACGTTCATGTAATAAACTATTGTAATCGACTGGCTGATCCCGAATATTGACGTACATGCACATGCAGGCTTTAATTTATTTATTTATTTATTTTTCTATAAAGCAGCATGTGTACTTTATGGTCAAGGCATGATTACTCCGTGGTTAGATTTGATTGTTGCATTACGCTATATAAGACCTACAACCTAGCCGCACGGGTATCATTGTAGAGTTACGCATATCGTACCCCGTACGAAAGTACTCATTTGAATGACCATAATCCACGGCATAGGATTTCACTCAACGTAGAGACTATTAAGTTAAATAAAATAATGATTGCATGGAGAGAATGGATTCCTGAGTTCTTACATGGCAGCCCTCTTGGGACTAGTAGTGCCCGACAGGCCGGCTGGTTCCCACAGATACTGTAAACCTGCCACACGGGCAGGGAGCAGTATCTGCTTATATTATTATTGTATATTGTATATTGATGACGGGCATCCCGCTGGGACTCGTCTAATTCATGATTGGCACAATTGATTGAATGGATAGACTAGCCTTGCTCGCACATAGTAAGAACTGAGGAATCTCTATTTGCATAATTTCAGGATAACTTGGGGCTCACAATAGCAAGCCGTAGGAGTTGATTGGCCGTTCAAGATGATTTGTTTGTATACTGTACCTACTCTGTTGTCTAACTGAGATGATCAGAATGTCAGGACATGACGGGCCAACTTCTGTTCTTGTTTGGTTGGGAGGTTGGTTCGAAGTGTCGTGATGTTATGTGAATCCTAGTGGAAAGCAGAGATCTATTATTATATTCTCTTACTTACTGGTTTAATCCTTCGTATCGTGCTTCCTTGTGGTACTTGCTATTAGAGGTCTAACCTCTCTGGTTTTGCATGGCCAGATTTAGAGCCGGTTCCCGAGGACTCAGCTTACTTCCTCCTCCAAGATGGTCAATACTAGGGGAATGATCGCAGGAGGACTCGAGTGGGTTCCTTACTCCACCGCTCGTTTTGTTATTTACTTCATACTTAGCCATTTGGCACCGACATGTTAGTCGGATTATCTTGTACTTACCTTTACATAATTGTAACTAAGTCAGACTGTAGCTGATAACAATTGTGTATATGTTACTATACCATCTGGCTATGTTTTGTAAAGCCAGATCTCAAGAACATTTTGACTAAGCGTTTGGGACGCCTTACTGCTTTATCTTACATGTTCTCTATTTTTGCTTCTTGTTTGAATGATTGAGACAATAGATGTAAAGTGACCATAGTAAGACTTTCATGTAGTATGCACCCCCTCGTCTGGTTAGACAGCATTAATCGTATTATACGGTATTCATCTACCCGTAATACGTAGCTGGCTGGGTCATTCCCCCGCTCTCCAGTATTCTAGTTCTGGGGCGTGACAACATGCATATTGGATATTAATTTAAATTTTTTTACTTTTCTTGACAAACTGGGTGAAGTAACTCTTGTAGACCCAAAGGGTCGATATTGGACAGTTGGGATGAGTATCAGAATCGGTATCAGATTAGTATCGACCGTATCAGATTAGTATCGGTCATATGTACTTAGTGTCGTGTACTCCTACAAGTACAATTATACCTCGACCGTATGTACTTAGTATCGACAGTATCGGATTGGTATCGGTCTATCGGATTCGATACTTTGACACAAGACAGTTGTTTTAGTTCCAACACAGTTGGTTTTGTTTCTTCCTTCAAATTTTTTGTTTGTAATATGTGGAATGAACATTTTATGTTGCGCACCCATATCTAAACTGCCTTAACATTCATTCACTGACTGCAATGTGCATGTATCTATCTTACAAAATTATCCTCAATTGGAAATGAATATAAATTACTACTTACAAAATGGTTCGTGGATGTACAACCGTCAGCCTGATGACATGTGCGGTGTACGAGATGAATTCATAGAGGGTGTACAGCAGTTCCTGTAGTTTGCTAAGGCATTTTCTCAGTACATGGATAGTGCCAAAATTAAGTGTCCGTGTGTGAGATGTCTCAACTTGAAATATCATCCAGAAGTGGAAGTCACGTATCATTTATACTCGAAGGGTTTCACGCCGAATTACTATCAGTGGAGCGCGCACGAAGAACTTGTGTCTTTATCATCGGAGTATGAGCCTTATGTGGATGTCCACAACAACGCTGCTTATGACGATGGGTTGGTGAACATGATTTTTGACGCGGCGGAGCCTAGTTTCGATCCGGACGATCATGATGCACCTGAGGAGGCACCGAACGCCGATGCTGCACAGTTCATGGAGTTGCTGGAGAATGCAAGGACTCCATTATATCCTGGTTGTGAGGATCATTCACCGTTGGAGGTGGTTACAAGATTGTTGAGCATCAAGTCCGATTTTAACATATCGCAAGATTACTACAACCGTCTTATGGAGTTGCTTATAGAAATATTGCCTGAGGGTGCTAAGTTGCCTAAAGACTTCTGCCAGTAATTACTGGTATCTTTTAATGTAACTGCACAATAAATAACTTACTATCTCTTCTTTGGTATTCAGGTCGATCGTCTAATTTCACCCGAGATTGAATTAATTAGAACTCTTGCCAAGGGATCAATTACTTTTGTTAAAATATGGCCAAGTTACTGCGTCAATGGCTTTCGGTTCAAGTCAGCAAATGCTCCTATCAGAGACAGCTTCCTGGATCTTGATTCCACG
Organism: Iris pallida; assembly: GCA_029216955.1. Lineage (NCBI taxonomy): Eukaryota > Viridiplantae > Streptophyta > Magnoliopsida > Asparagales > Iridaceae > Iris > Iris pallida. The sequence continues at coordinate 6,165,378 of JANAVB010029820.1, read as the reverse complement.
AAAAACAGTTCTTTGTGTATCAAATCTTCGACCTACAAAGACGTCGATCCAGGAAATAATTTCTTTGGTATCTTGCGAGAGATTGTGGATTTGATATATAATTATGACAGAGAACCTGCAAAGATCGTGTTGTTCAAGTGTGAATGGTTCGATCCAACTGAAAATCAAGGTTGGAAAATTGACAAGCATGATCTTGTGGATATAAACTACAAGCATAGATATCAAGGCTATGAACAATTTGTCCTAGCAACTCAAGCTCAGCTCGTGTACTTCACAGCTTATCCGAGACGGGGAGCAACGAAGTCTGACTGGTGGGCAGTATGCAAGACTAAAGCTAGAGATACTTTTGATGTTGACAAAAAAGCTTATCAGGAGGACGAGCTACCTCTTGTAACCAATATTGTTGATGTGGACTCCACGAAAGTTAAGCATTACACGACACATAATATAGAAGATGTAGAATTATTCGAAGTGGAAGACGAAGTCGACGAAGGCGAATCTGAAAGTGAAGATGAGGAGGAAGATGAGGTCGAGGAAGACGAACAAGATGATTATTCTGAAGATGATTGAGAGAGACGTACTTTTATTTTCTTATTATGTAGAGTTGGTTATTATCTAGTCTTGGTTATTATCTGAATGTACTATCTGGACCTAGATATTTCTTGTAGAATGTACTATCTGAACTTAGATATTTCTTGTAAAATATACTATCTGGACTTAGATGTTTCTTGTAAAATGTATCATCATACGTTGTCTTGGTTATTATCTTGTCTTTGTTGCACTTTCATATTTCTAGTCTCTATTATTTGTTGTCTTTGTTGTATCTCATCATATGTTGTTATCAGGCATGATAGGTCATCGCAGATCTTTTCGTACTTCCGGCTGACATGGGGCACGGGGTACTGATACTGACAAAGGACAGGGTACTCATTTGGTACCTACTGGTGGTACTGCTAGAGGACAGGGTTCTTCTTCGGTACCTCCTACTGGTACCGGCTCTGGATCCTTGTCACCCAGTACTCATGTGTATCGGACAGTAGCTCCGCCCGCCACGATGCTATGGGGCATATCTCCTGGGACGAGTAGTTCCAGGCCTGAGACTGCTTCCGAGAGTAGTGTTCCTCCTGCTGATACGACGATGAAGGAAGATGACCAGATGGAGGAGGCTACACCGACGGCCGACCAGTATCAGGCAGATGATGCCTGTGCACCTCCGGAGGAGACGAGGACGGAGATCTGGGACGACGGTACAAAGTAAGTATTTTGGTTTATTATTTTTTTCTGTGTTTATCATAAATTAACTTTTCTCATTAATATAATATGTCTGTATAGATATCGTCCCCCGTTGGTACAGAGACGTCTAGGCCAGCTCCTGAGACAAAATTATGGGGGTCCTTGGATAAACTACTCGGATGCTCCGGACGATTGGAAGGCCTACTGGTTTGCACGCTTCAAGGTTAAAATAGATTTGCTTTTAACATAAATTATTTGATTTATGTATATTATATATTACTGAAAAATATTTGGTTTGCGTACTTTTCTAGGATATGTTTTTTTATCCACCGCACCGGGTCGAGCTGATCGAGGAGATGTTTCCTGCTGTCGCTGCTAAGCTGATCTGCGACGCTATCAATGATCATAAGGCTCGTGATCGTGCCGGAAAGCCGATCCAAGGTTGGATCACCCCTGATCAGTGGGATGCGATGAAGGCTCGATTCAACGAGCCCAGGTACAAAGAAAAGTTCGAGAAGGCCAAGACGGCTAGGCAGCATGCCTCGAAGTGGTACGGTGGGTCGATTCCGATGATGGAACATTTTCGTCGTCTGGTACATATTTTTCTTTCAGAAATATTATTTTAATGCAAATTCGATAAATTATTACTAAGATAATATATTTAATTACAGGTAAGGAAGGTCGGTAACGCCGACATGGTGATCATCTTCCTGGCCACCCATCGGAAGGGCGAAGTCCTTATTGACGAGAGAGCCATGCAAGCCTATGTAAGTATTACAATACTATTTATTAGTTATAATACTTCGTGTTAATTTTAATATAACTTAGTAAATATGTATGCAAATAAATATTCATGTAGTTAGTAATAATAAGTAATTAATTAGAAATTAGAAATCATAGAGTACTATCCATACTTTCTAGGCCGAGTATCAGAGGCTTGGGGACCGGGCGGCTGCTAGTGCACCTACTACGGGAGAGGCCGGTACTTCCTCGCGCCCACTCAAGCTCCGTCGGCGGACGAGCTGTGGATGACCGCCGTTGGTGGCCTCCGTAGGGGTACGTACTACGGTACGGGATCCTATGGCGCCCTAGTTGAGAGCCAGTCCTCTAGGGCATCCCCCGCTTGTGTGCATGGTCCATAGCCGTCCTAGGAGTCTGTCCGAGTCCACCAGATGATGGAGTCTCTTCGGGACGAGCTGCTACGACGAATTCAGGACCAGTCTCAGCACCAGTCGGATGAGCCTGCGCTTATAGCACGATTGGATGCGCTCGACTGCAGTATTATAGAGCTCCGGCATATGACTGAGCGGACAGAGCGGAGCGTCAACGATCTTAGAGCGTCGACGGAGCAGAGCTTATTGGATCTGCAGGCATCACACAGATGTCCATGGCCGAGAGGCTGAGATTGGCGCAGGTTTCGATGGCTGATAGCAGTGATAGAATGTTATCTATCATGGATTCATACCACCAGCGACTTTCAGAGTTGGAGCGTTATCGTCCTCCGGGTGCGCCTTCATCGTCGTCGACTCTGCCGGCGCCACTGCCTTCTTCATTGACACCGACTCTACCGACGTCACTACCTCCTTCATCGGTGTCGATTTTACAGGAGGACTATGAGCTTTTCTTAGCCCTTCTTCGCGGCGCGTCCCTTCCTGCTCCAGATCTCCAGTAGTCCGAGTTAGGACTGTTTGTATTGAGTGTTTGAGTTGAGTACTTATTTTTTTTTGTATTTGTTTGTGACACTTATTTGTTTTTGACACTTATTTGTTGGTTGCATAGATACATTGGTAATTGGTTGTGTAGACCCATGATTCTGTGAAGAAAATGATTCTGTGGAGAAAATGATTCTGTGAAGAAAATGATTCTGTTGGTTGCATATAGTGTTTCAGATTAAACTGCAAGGAGAAAATGATTCTGTGGAGAAAACTGCATACTACAATTTATTTATTTTTATTTTTTTTCAAATTTAGCAACGTCTACCGACGTTTACCGACGCGTTCCGACGGTATATTGCGTTGGTAGACGTCGCTAAACTGGCATATATTGCCAGGCTACCGACGTATAGTGACGTCAGTTTCGTCGGCATGCATCGGTAAACGTTGCTATACGTCGATAAATATCCTAGGATTTTACCTCATTTTCCCAGGATATACCGACGTATAGCGACATCACCAAACGTCGGTACTATATACCGATGCATAGCGACATTAAAAACGTCGGTAATTTTTTCAGGGAATACCGACGTATAGCGACATCATAAACGTCGCTATGTCATCGACGAAACGACGGTAAATGTCGGTATATTACCGACGTATCTTTGCGTCGGTAAACGTCGGTGTTGGCGACGATCAGCGACGCCTTTCCAAACAGCGACTAAGGTTTCCGCGACAAGAAGAAGACGTCGCTAAATACGTCGCTACAATGGTTTAGCGACGTCTTTTGGCGTGTTAGCGACGTCTTTAGGCGTTGCTAAAGTGCCTTATTCTGATAGTGTCCCATATAGTAAACAATTATGAAGCTGAAATGCCATAATGAAGCATACTGAAGCAAAGAAATCCAGTTTCCACGTGAGAAATATCACGCGAAACTGCAATTTCTACGTGAACCCTAGTCATGTGGACTGCTGTTTCTGCATACGCATATGCCATGTAGAACTTCAAGTTCGCATGAGTACTAGTCACACAGAACCCAACACGTCACTGGACCATACTATGCAAAATGTGACTTCAAAGTGTCATTTTGCACCCATGTCCCGAGTCCTATTCGGGGCCTAGCTCCTATAGGAAATATACAAGAAAATGGGGGGACAAAAATAATTGTTTCTTGGCGGATTTCAACCATGCCCTCTAGTAAAATATTCCACCATACCCTATCATTCCGAATGTGTGTAGCATAAGTAAAATAGGTGACAACACAATAATTTAAAAACTATAGAATCATATACTTGTACACAACAAAATATTTAGGGTCTCACATAATAGTGGATATTAGAATTTGGGTCTCGAAGTTGTCCAATATTAGGATTTGGGTCTCGAAATTACTGTTCAATAGCCTATTTGAAAAGTGATTTTGAGACCAAAACTATAACACTGGACAATTTCAAGACCCAAATCCAAATATTCACTGTTATGTTAGACCCTATTAATAAATAACCCAAATATTTAAGGGGCTCGCACATCGTAAATGCCTAAATATAAATGGAGGTCTTATCCATTTTACCCTACACTTACTAGTAAAACAATAGTGTTTGTTTGTCTTGGTCTACTGGAGAACTTGTATGGTGGGATGCAAATGTTATGGCTTCTTGAATTGTGTATATATATAACTCACATACAGTTAACAAGCTGTTTAACAAATATCCATATTTTAATTTTCGCTTTTCAATTTTCCAGTCGTCCTCGATGTTTTGAGATGCCCAGCATTACGTACGGAACTTTGTGCACGCTGCATTACATGTATGTTGGCCCCACTGTTCCCCAACTCCCACCAAATAAATGAAAGGAATAATATGCCCCCGTGGTTCGATCCACCAATCTTCCACCACCCAGCCAGGATCTTATACCTCTCCTCGGTGTTTTCTTTTTACTCAAAAGAAAAAGTAACGTTCACCACCAAGTGTGTACAATAATTTCTTACTCCACAAATAACTCATACAATTAAGTCAAGGAGCTTTTCGATGGTATAGCAGACAACAACGATCACATACTCGATCGACTTAAGGTGGGATGGGCTATAAGCTTGAGAGCCATATCGTTCGTTCCACATAGCAACAACGTAAGAGCTTGGCGTTTCGCATGTTAACTTTACTGACTTGACATTGGTACTCAGTCGTACGCCGCCGGGCTGGGGATGACCGAACACGATGACGCTTGCAGCATATATGCTTCTTTCATTTTGTGGAAGATGAGAATCCATGGACGTTAATGGCAGATTTTTCAGGTTTGAAGGAGTGCCTTTTTGGTATATCATTCATGGAAGCCACCTTTCCAAGCAATAACTAAGAAATTGAACCTAAAATGCATTTTAATAACAATAAGAATATGACAAATTGAAGAAAACATTTGATTTTGTTACAGGTGTTATTCCTAATGGATACACCCCAAATGACAATTTGAACAAACCATACAACATGACAAGCTTAAAATGATGCAAGGAAACAAAACAACATAGCTTTTGACATCCATCAAAGCGGTTATTAGAACAAACAAGACATTCCTGATCGAACGAAACCAGGATAATTATTTTTCTCAGACTCCTCTAACTTTGTCAAGATCACCCGACCCTCGGAAAGTATTGACGAACCCACATCTGCTTTCCTTGGATCAGGAATTTCACCAGATTCTGCCCGTTGAGCGCTAGCCCGATGAACGACTCGCTTCTGAAGACCAGCCTCCCGTACATCGGAGTAGAGTTGGTCGAATTTCGTTCTATCATAACCTTTTCAACGCAGTCTCCCCATTTTCTGAGCATACAAAAAAATCAAATTAAAACAGGAAAAATTAGAGTTTAAATTGCAATTATAACATTTCGTAGACTTAATTTAGGGTTAGAGTATGTATATGACATACTGTCTGAAGTACTCCTCTATTTCCTCCCTCTTCAAAGGATACCCTTTGGAAAATGTAATGAAAAGAGCCCTATAGTCCTCTGGACTCGGCACGGGTACGGACTCATAGGCTCTAGTCAACTGCGACGGTGCCTGCGGGACCTGACACTCTATCCCCCTCCTCCTAGCCTCCTCCGAATACCTAAGCGCTTCCTCGTACACTTCGAGCAGCGTCTTCAGCCCATCATCAAAGATTATCCTTCCCACCCCGTCAAGGATGTGGGCCATGCCCCTCACCACGACCTCGCTGTTGAAGAAGAAGAAGCCGAGGTCGAGCGGCTCCGTGATTAGCGCTGCAGTGCAGGGGATCGCAGAGTGAGCGGCTGGGGGAGCGGAGTTCGGGCGAAGGACGTCAAGTATAGCCTCCGCCTCGACAATGAACTTGTTGACTACCATCTCGCTTGCACAGTCCCTGATGTGGACGACTATGTTGATGCCAATTGATTCGAGCCACATCCAAAGTGACATGATGTTGCGGGCGAGGGCAGGGTTCCTGCCGTGGGTGAGGACGCGGTCGAAGACCTTGCGGTCGAGCTTGTGGAAGGAGAGGATGCCGTGGACGGAAGCGACCGACATTATGACGAACAGAGGGAGAAGTTGTGAAGTGAAGGGAGTTCGATGGTGAAGGGAGTTCGATGTTTGCAGAAGTGTATATGTAGGTTTCGGTTGGGTGCTATTTGTGTCTCTTGGGAGGAGACACTATTTGGGATGGAGGGAAAAGGAAGCAACGGCTGGATATTTGAAATGAAAGGGTTTGGAAACGTCCATTCGGATGCGAAGGAGCTTTCCTAGCCGTTGGATTTTCCACGTTCGGTGGTGATGGATTTGGGTGGATTTATATGGATGTTTTGGCTTTCCCGCCAAAAGAGGTTCTGCATCTTTCCCTTCCGAATATGCAATTTTGCTTCTATACCCTACAAAATTAATCATAGGATATACATCTTCCAAATTTTGCTTCCTTTTGCATAAGGTACTCTAGTTAGGATGTGTTGTATTTTATCATATGTTTTGTGATTATTTAGCTTAGTTGAAATACCAGTAACATCCAAGATAGTTACAAGCTTGTGATATATATTATCATTAATAATCAACTTTGCTTACATAATCATATGAATATGTTTGTGTCTTTTAAATATATATTTTATCGTGTGACTTATACTTTATTAATGAAGAGAGAAATGATGAGAAATTGGAAAAAAAAAAAATATACTGGACACAGTTATAAAAATGAAAGAGAAAGAGAATATTTGTAGGCGAATAGAATAGCTTTGAGATTTCTCTTATTAAGAATATATATAGAGGAAATAAGATTGTTGTAGATAGAGATAAAGGACATCCATTATTTGAATTTATCCACATATCATAACACTCTCCATTGCCCACTTTAATCACTGGGTGATTAAAATACTTTTCTATTAAAAAAATCATCTTTGAAAAAATTCATTGTAAAAAAAGGGTACAGTCATATTATTCAAGAATATAATTCTTAAGGAATATGATTCTTCAGAATTTCTAGCGGGTGTTGTAGACAACCCTAGAATGGGGGTGAATAGGGCAGTGACAAAAAATTTTAATAAACAAAATATAACTAGACAACTAATAAGCAATGGATAGTAAAGCAGTAAAGAGATAGAAATCAACAACGCAAACACAACGATATATATTGTTATCCTTTACCCAAGGCAGTCCAATCCCAGATACTCTTGTTTTGTTTTAATCCACTATTTACCAAATATCTTTACACCCCAAGTTTTTGATCCGAAGGGCTCGTCGACTTCTTACAACCATGAACCTTTGATCCGAATGGCTCGTCAACTTCATTCGACAAGTGAAAACAATACTTGAAAAATCAAGCATTACAACTCTTGTAGACTTCTAACAGAGTTCGCACTTGGCTCTAGATGATTTGGAGTTATTCTTTAAAAAAAGAAAGATTTAGGCTCAAGAACTCGGAGATGATCAATAAGAATAAGAACGAATAGTTGACTTAATGAAAATGGAATGAAATCTATTTCTATTAGAACTTTTTGCGGACCGTAATTTGACTGAATTAGCAAATGGTCAATAATATAGTCGTTTGTGAACGTTAATAAAGTTGCAGACTGTTCCACATATTAAGCAACTAAAACCAGATTTGATCCAAGCTCTGACATAATTCAGTCATTGTTTTGCTGGCCCATTCGGTCTAAGTCAACTTGATGTTAATAGTTAACTAAACCATGGTTCGTGTCGCAGTATGACACAACTGATCAGTAAACCCAAATTTGGATAATTAATTAATTTGGGTACTTGCAAGAATTATCGGTTTTAATTCCTATTAGTGTAATTTTAAATTAATATTAGTTATTATTATTATTATTATATTATTAGTATATTATTATTTAGTCGATTAATTAAATTATATTTTAGTTAAATTGAAATTATTGATTGTTGGATCGTTTCTTCGTTTGGACCCTAACCCAGTCCATTATTTTTCTCCAAGCCCAAACTCTTTTCTAATAAAAAAATAATAATAATAAAGTCAAACCCATCCCCTCTCCCACTCTCAGCCGCATAACCTGTAAACTCCCTAAATTTTTACTACGATTTTTTTATTTTATTTTTCTTTAAATTGGTATGGATGTTACTTTATTTTACTCGTCGAGTGCGAATGTGCAAGGTACATATTTTTAGAAAATGTTTTGACTATATATTTTATTTATATAGAAGAAGTACAATTTCAAAATAATATATGATAATAATTTTTGTTATTTCTTAAAGAGGAAAAAGGCGTCGCATCGAGAATCTCAAACTTATTATTTTATTTATTTCTAAAAGGCTATCTTATTTTATTTATTTATAAAAGGCTATCTTATGATCCAATTGACTTATTTTTTGAGCAGTTTATACTCAGTTTTATGGCATGATATTATGCGTCTTGTTACGTGTCACCCCCAGTTTCAAGAACAGGGATATTTTGGTCATTTTTGAATTTTTAACATTTTTGGAATTTTATAATTTTATTAAATATTTTATATAATTTGTTTAGTGTGGTTCGAGTTTCGTCTCGTTCCGACTTGAGATAGTGACTCGGGTAGCTTAGTCTCTAGATGGGACCCAACTTAAGTTAGACATGGCCCACTTTGTTCACAAATTAGATTGGTTAGACTAGTCTATTTTCCCTTTATTAGATTAGTTGATTAAAGACTCAAACTAGATCCTTTTGACCCCAGACTTGAACCTAGGCTAGACCCAACCAAATACGACTAGAGAGGGGTGTTTGGGACATTTCACAATGGCCCAAAGGAGCCCTACTTGGCCGGCCACAAGGGGGGTTGGTTTAGTTTTATTCCTCTTTAGAAACTTGCCTCTTTTTAGAGCTCTCAAGTGTTCTTCCCTCTTTTGGAGTTTTTCTATTGATTTGATCCCCAAATCAAATCAATCCTTCACATATTCTTCCATCAATCCTCTCCTTATTGCCAAGGAAGGTTGCTACCAAGATTTGGGAGAGAAGTGCAAGGTGGAAGTGTCCATTTGAGGAGTTCTTCGTATCGGAGCCGTATCGGAGAAGGTTAATAGGTATAAGCCTTTCCTCTAAAACTTGTTTCCATGCATTTTTAGTAGTTTTGAATCCATAGAATGAACCCTCATGTTAGGACAACCATTAGGATTAAGTTAGAGGCCATTCGGAGTCCTCTAGTGTGTATTTGCATGTTACTTTGTGTCCTAATGGGTAGTTGTTGAAATAGGACACCCCATGTGTATGTTGAAATACCAATAGTGTAATTTGTAATCTATTTTCAGGTTTTAATGTGTTAGAGAGTAGTTGGTGTGAGTGTGGTGGAGTAGGAAGTGTTCCTATTTGATTTGGATAGGTGGTTGTGAGAGGGGGTTGTTGGAGAGGTATATATGTATGTACATGTATCTATATATGTGTGTGTGTTAATACATATGTATATATATAGGTGTGTGTGGATGTGTATATATATGTAGGTGTGTGTGTGTGGAGTTGAGAGTGAGAGAGTGAGATAGAGAGGAGTGGAGAGTGGAGAGTGAACAGTGAAGGGGGAGGAGTTGCTGCCCCTTTGGCAGCAGCAGGACAGCATTGGCTGTTGTCCTCTCGACAGCAGCAGGACAGCATTGGCTGTTGTCCTCTCGACAGCAGCAGGACAGCATTGGTTGTTATCCTCTCGACAGCTGAACACACAAATGGTGAGCATCAGCAGCTAAAGCATGCAGCAGTAGCTGCTGCCAATACAGCAGCAGTAGTGTCCAGCAGATGCAGGACACTATCCCCCATTCCCAGTCCTATATCAGTCCCCCCATTCAGTTAATAACAGCCCCATTTCAGCCATTCATCGATATCATTCACTCATTTCAGTATTCATATCAGTCCCTCCATTCCATCTTTACAATTCAGTCCACTTTTTCTAATTTAAATCAGTCCCTATTCTCCATACTTCCCATTTCGAATTCAATCCCATACGAATTCAGTCCAATGCAAATTCAGCCTCCATACATTTCATTCCATTGTTCAATCCCATATTTTCTATTTCATAATCAGTCCACTTCATATCAACAATCCATTTCAGTCCACTGTTTCCTTCATAACAGTCCATACTTCACTCCATTTATGCTATTTTACTTCACCAAAATCAGTCCACAAATTCATTCACTAATCAGTCCATCTCCACATCCATTCATATATATATTCCATTCCAATTCAGTCCCATTTTTCCTATACATATCAGTCTAGCCCCCTTCCATTTAGCCCATTGCCCTTTATTAGTTAGCCCTTGTTAGAGTTTGCTAGCAAGTTGTTAGATATTTGTTAGTTAGAATTGTTAGTAGATGTTAGCTTATATGTTAGTGTTAGTTAGGATATGAGATGTTAGAATGTGAGCGTTGTGGGCCTAGTGGAGTGTGTTTAGTGAGTGTCTTGTTAGAGTGTTAGTGAGTGAGTTAGTAATACGGGTTAGTGAGTGTACTAGATAAGTTAGTATCCTACCTAAGTGAGGTTGGTTAGTAGCCTAGTAGAGTTGAGTGATGTGCTACTCTAAGATACTAGGAGAGTGAGTTAGAAGTTAGATAGAGCTTGGTTAAATGAGTTGGTGAGTGATATCTCAAGATACCATAGGGTATCTCATGATACCTTAAGGTATGTTGATAATGACCAACATGTGGGATAAGATGGACTGGATGGGCTAGATATCTGGATTTCTTAGTTGGTAATATCTAGATAGGTTAGTGTCTAGCTACCCTAAGAAGCCTACGTCAGTCTACCAAGGTTAGGATGGGTTGCCTTTGTATTGGGGCAAGGTATTGGGAATACCTTGTAAAGGGTAAAATAGGATATTAGGTAAAGTTTAAAATTTGGGTTTGATTGCTAAGATGGGTTTAGATATAGGTTGTATTGGTAGGTAATAGTTAGATGAGGGTAGTTTAGTCTAGTTTTGACCCCGTTGACCAAGAGCTGATTTTTTTTACCAAAGTCAACTTCGAATCAATACTTGACCTAGAATTGACCCAAAACCCAACCAGAGTTGACCAGTTGACTGAAAGTCAACTGTTAGTCAACATTTGTCTAGTTTGACCTAGGGTTGACCAGAGTTGATCAGTTGACCAAAAGTCAACTATAAGTCAACTCTTGACCCAGATTGACCTAGTTTGATTTGGATTGACTTTCTATGACCCTGTTTGTTCTAGTGTGTCTCTGTGTGACCTAGTTTAGCTTGATGTGACCTAGTTTGACCTAGTTTTGACTTAGACTTGCATATCATAACTTGATTAGCATTTCTTTCATTATTGAACCCTGTTTTGACTCATGGTATCTCATCTTTAGGTCTGTGATTACTCTGAGCATCTATTTACCGTATCAGCTCAGGACCGCAGGCGAGTACATTCACTGATAGTTTTTATTGTCTTGATATCTGCTATATCCGATTCAGTTGTAGTGTCTTACTTGATTTCTGACACGATGATTTCACAGACTAGTATACGTCCGATCCTGTCATGAGATCTTGTTCCTGGATTATTTGGTATATCGGTACATTGCTCGACTTGTTACCTGTACTTGTATAGACATTGACTTGGGAGTGGGCGAGCCCTCCGCTTTTGAGTCCCGTATCATGACGTATCATGTCCGGAACCATTATACTATTCGGGGATGGGGAGTTATTAGTGGTTGTGTGATCAAATCTCTACTTGTTCTTCACACTCGTACCTTTTACTTGTTCATAGCTATACCCTTGCCTCACGACGGATAAAGCCTGATCCTACTTGTTCATAGCTTTCCATGGTGGCTGACCTGATCTTGCTCTTTGTACACCTGTTCATAGCCGGTCAGATGGAACAACCTGATCTGGACCTAAGTCGATCACATAACGCACTAATAATTCATGGCACCTTTTATGTTTACTTTTATATATCATATATCATGTTCTGTTCTATCTTCCTGTATTATCATCATGACATGATATCCTATTTCACATACCAGTTATATTTTCTGCTTTGATATTTGTCTTGTATTTCATTATAATTGTCTTTTATAGAATTTGTCAATTCACATGGAACTGCTGTTAGTATTTTGTACTTGCTCATTTTTCTGACAGGATACCATTGATATATTACAGATGATTTCAAGGCAGACTGCTCGACCTACTATGGGGTCAGGAAAGATGGAGACTTAGGCCAGGACTGTGACCTGGCAGTTGAGCCACTAGACTTTGCACACCTGGACTAGTATAGCTTAGTTAGGTTTGCCTGGACTGCGATCCAGCTAGTGCTTTCAGACTGTAGTATTTTATATTATATTTTGTGACTCTGTGATGTTGTTTATATCTCTCAGCTGGGTTGGATTCTGAACTCATTTCCTGTTTTCACTTCTATCATATTTCTATTCTGTACTATCTATCTTAGTTTTATCTTGTGATTGATTTATGCCATATTATATTCCTCCGTACGGAGATGACAGGTACCCTTATACTGTTTAGTTGTTATTTACAGACGACCTATACAGCGTTCTATCGTCGATTCTGTAGCGTAGGCTGGACGTAACCATGTTCTCGTGCTCTTCCTCAGGGTGCGGGTCGTGACACATTTTTGTGGTGGCCCATACAGGTCAGTGTCACAATTAGTGCGATCTCATAATGGTGCTCGACTTGGAGTACTAATTACGAGCCTGCGACTAGGACATAGGATCTAGGATATGATAGGAGTTACTCAATCACATTTTAGGAAAATTCTGATCTTTTGATTACCATGACAACTGTTCTTGCATTTGAATTCAATTGTCCTTCCTTGATTTTCCTTATCATGTGCCATATTGACGTCCTTGTTTCAATCTGTCCTCAGGATGATGATTACTCCCACTTAGGCAGCAGGACCTAGTGCTGTTCCAGAGAGGTCCGATCTAGTATGACCTCCACCTTCGGCTACGGGAGTAGCAGTCGAGGAAGCTGCCACCTCAGTTCCTGCCCTTCAGGCAGGAGTAACAGTGACTATTCCAGGAGGTCTTCCACCTCTAGCTGCGGGATCGTCCATAGTCATTCCTGAGACTCTTCTACCGCCACCTCCGCTATCGACGGATGCACAGCAGATGATGGCCCTTCTACAGCAGGTGATGCAGACCCAGAGGGCCCAGGTAGAGGCACAGTAGCAGCAGGTTGACACATCCCACCGCCAGACAGAGGTGCTATGACAGAGTATGGAGAACTCCCACCAGCTGGCGATGGCAGCAGTTGAGAGGGTAGTCTCGGGTACAGTTCAGGGTGCCCCAGTTCAGCAGCAGAGTCAGGGGAGGCCTAGCACATGTTTGGATTTCAGGAAGATGAACCCGAGGGACTTCAAAGGTATCGAGGGTATCCTGTATACTGATGACTGGTTGGAAGACGTCCAGAGGAGCCTGGAGTTAGCAGAGGTCCCGAAGGGGCTTTGGGTGACGTCTACGAAGAGTTAGTTTTTCGACAGCACCTTGACATGGTTTTGAACGGATCCTCGTGCATCGATGAGAGGTTTGGCATGGAAGAACTTCCGAAGGCTCTTCAAGGAGAAGTTCTACCCCGACGTGGCTCTTACAGCTCTGGAGGCCCAGTTCGTCGAATTAGTACAGGGGAACTCGTCGGTGGACGAGTATGCAGCGGAGTTCTTCCGTTTGAGTAGGTTTATACCAGATCTGATCCAGAATGAGGACTATAAGGCCCGCAAGTTTAGGAGAGGCCTTATTCATGCGGTTCGCACTCATACTTCCGGGCAACGCGATGCGACCTTCGAGCAGATACTGATGGAGGCACAAATAGCTGAGAAGGACTTCGGCCTCAAGTCGAAGAGGGGCAGTGACATTCTTGGAGCGAGTTCTAGTTAGGGGCCGGCCAATCGCCCTCACTTTCAGCAGAGGCCGTTTCAGTAGCAACAACCTAAGTTACAGCTTCAGCAGGCACCAACACATGCCCAACAGCAGAAGGGTCAGGGCCAGAGGCAGGCCATGCAGTGTGCTTTCTGCAGGAAGCCGGGGCACACCCAAAAGGTTTGTAGGATGAGGCTCGAAGTTTGTTTATTCTGTGGAGCTTCAAATCACCAGATGAAGAACTGTACTACTCGTGCAGTCAGACAGGCAGGCCAGGACAGAGTACAACAGGCTAGGGAAGGCCAGCAGGGGCGAGCTTTTGCCATGACAGTCGAGGACACTCAGGCAGTAGCAGAGCGGATCGCAGGTTCCAATCTTTTGATCTCATTTTCGCATTTACCTCCTTACAACTGTCTTGAAATTCGATGCTATCTGTTCCTTATAAATTGATTAATTTTGTTCTGTTATTCTTGTGATATGATTTTGATTTTCCTCTAAGATAAGTCGTATGGGCTAGGTTGCCTCGATTATAGGATTTTAGAGTCTTCTATGGTCATGTTAGCAGGCATAGTGAGGACATATAGTCGGATTATGGACGTATTTCTCGGGTGTGGGAATTTAAGATTTTCGCGGCCAAGCATGCGGCAATGCAAAAATTTTAAATACCATGATTCTAGAGGTATGTACCTTAGTCGAGGACTCTGTGATTATCGTAAACCTGCTCACTAGCATGACGAAGATTCTGAGTATCATAATTTTGGACAGACGCATATGATTATCGAACTGCATAATTTTGAGACTATGTTTGTGGGGTGTTTGACCTATAAAGAGAACAAGCATCTTAATTCCGAGGAACTTGTAGCACCCAGTTTCTAAATTGAGAATAATTTTGACTTTTGTAATTTTAATCATTTATTTATTGACATTTAAATCATGATATGATTTTGGAGATTTTTTTATCATTTTAAAACTATTTAAAGCCATGAATTGTGATTTTGATGTGTTGTTAGTGAAACCCTAGAGACTGCTTGACCTAGAGTCTAACCATGTGATTAGGATATTTTTAATGTCATTTCTGGCCTAAGGGTATTTTGGTCATTTGACCTCTTTGAATTATTTTGATATTTATTTTATTGGTGATTGTTAATTTTGACTTTCGATAGGAGTGATTTTGTGTTGGTTTCGTGTCCGTATCGGACACGTATCAGTTTTTATTTACACGTGTTTGATGTGCCTCAAAGAGATTTTTTTATTGCTGATTTTTTTTGTATTGAATGGGATTGTTTTTTGCATGTGTTTTTTGTGATTGCTTTATTTTAATTTCGAGAACGAAATTTTTTTAAGGAGGCTAGATTTTTCATATCCAGTTTTCAAGAACAGGGATATTTTGGTCATTTTTAAATTTTCAACATTTTTAGAATTTTATAATTTTATTAAGTATTTTATATGATTTGTTTAGTGTGGTTCGAGTTTCGTCTCTTTCCGACTTGAGATAGTGACTCGGGTAGCTTAGTCATTAGATGGGACCCAACTTAAGTTAGACATGGCCCACTTGGTTCACAAATTATATTGGTTAGACTAGTCTACTTCCCCTTTATTATATTAGTTGATTAGAGACTCAAACTAGATCCTTTTGAGCCCAAACTTGAACCTAGGCTAGACCTAACCAAATAGGACTAGAGAGGGGTGTTTGGGACATTTCACAATGGCCCAAAGGAGCACTACTTGGCCGGCCACAAGGGGGTTGGTTTAGTTTCATTCCTCTTTAAAAACTTGCCTCTTTTTGGAGCTCTTAAGTGTTCTTCCCTCTTTTGGAGTTTTTGCATTGATTTGATCCCCAAATCAAATCAATCCTTCACATATTCTTCCATCAATCCTCTCCTTATTGCCAAGGAAGGTTGCTACCAAGGTTTGGGAGAGAAGTACAAGGTGGAAGTGTCCATTTGAGGAGTTTTTTGTGTCGGAGCCGTATCGGAGCCGTATCGGAGCCGTATCGGAGAAGGTTTCATTAGGATTCACTCCTAATAGGTATAAGCCTTTCCTCTAAAATTTGTTTCCATGCATTTTGAGTAGTTTTGAATCCATAGAATGAACCCTCATGTTAGGAAAACCATTAGGATTAATTTAGAGGCCATTCGGAGTCCTCTAGTGTGTATTTGCATGTTACTTTGTGTCCTAATGGGTAGTTGTTGAAATAGGACACCTCATGTGTATGTTAAAATGCCAATAGTGTAATTTGTAATCTATTTTCAGGTTTTAATGTCTTAGAGAGTAGTTGGTGTGAGTGTGGTGGAGTAGGAAGTGTTCCTATTTGATTTGGATAGGTGGTTGTGAGAGGGGGTTGTTGGAGAGGTATATATGTGTGTACATGTATCTATATATGTGTGTGTGTGAATACATATGTATATATATAGGTGTCTGTGGATGGGTATATATATGTAGGTGTGTGTGTGTGTGTGGAGTTCAGAGTGAGAGAGTGAGATAGGGAGGAGTGGAGAGTGAGCAGTGAAGGGGGAGGATCTGCTGCCATGTATATATATAGGTGTCTATGGATGGGTATATATATGTAGGTGTGTGTGTGTATGTGTGGAGTTGAGAGTGAGAGAGTGAGATAGGGATGAGTGGAGAGTAAGCAGTGAAGGGGGAGGAGCTGCTGCCCCTTTGGCAGCAGCAGGACAGCATTGGTTGTTGTCCTCTCGACAGCAGCAGAACACACAAATGGAGAGCATCAGCAGCTGCAACATGCAGCAGTAGCTGTTGCCAATGCAGCAGCAGTAGTGTCCAGCAGATGCAGGACACTATCCCCCATTCCCAGGCCTATATCAGTCCCCCCATTCAGTTAATAACAGCCCCATTTCAGCCATTCATCCATATCATTCACTCATTTCAGTATTCATATCACTCCCTCCATTCCATCTTTACAATTCAGTCCACTTTTCCTAATATAAATCAGTCCCTATTCTCCATACTTCCCATTTCGAATTCAATTCCATACGAATTCAGTCCAATGCAAATTCAGCCTCCATACATTTTATTCCATTGTTCAATCCCATCTTTCCTATTTCATAATCAGTCCACTTCATATCATCAATCCATTTCAGTCCACTGTTTCCTTCATAACAGTCCATACTTCACTCCATTCATGCCATTTCACTTCACCAAAATCAGTCCACAAATTCATTCACAAATCAGTCCATCTCCATATCCATTCACATATATATTCCATTCCAATTCAGTCCCATTTTTTCTAATACATATCAGTCTAGCCCCCTTCCATTTAGCCCATTGTCCTTTATTAGTTAGCCCTTGTTAGATAGAGTTTGCTAGCAAGTTGTTAGATATTTGTTAGTTAGAATTGTTAGTAGATGTTAGCTTATATGTTAGTGTTACTTAGGATATGAGATGTTAGAATGTGAGAGTTGTGGGCCTAGTGGAGTGTGTTTAGTGAGTGTCTTGTTAGAGTGTTAGTGAGTGAGTTAGTAGTATGGGTAGTGTACTAGATAAGTTAGTATCCTACTGAGTGAGGTTTGTTAGTAGCCTAGTAGAGTTGAGTGAGGTGCTACTCTAAGATACTAGGAGAGTGAGTTAGAAGTTAGATAGAGCTTGTTTAGATGAGTTGGTGAGTGATATCTCTAGATACCATAGGGTATCTCATGATACCATATGGTATGTTGAGAATGACCAACATGTGGGATAAGATGGACTGGATGGGCTAGATACCTAGATTTCTTGGTTGGTAATATCTAGATAGGTTAGTGTCTAGCTACCCTAAGAAGCCTAGGTCAGTCTACCAAGGTTAGGATGGGTTGCCTTTGTATTGGGGCAAGGTATTGGAAAATACCTTGTAAAAGGTAAAATAGGATATTGGGTAAAGTTTAGGATTTGGGTTTGATTGCTAAGATGGGGTTAGATATAGGTGTATTGGTAGGTAATGGTTAGATGAGGTTAGTTTAGTCTAGCTTTGACCCCGTTGACCAAAAGTTGACTTTTTAACCAAAGTCAACTTTGAGTCAACACTTGACCTAGAGTTGACCCAAAACCCAACCAGAGTTGACCAGTTGACTGAAAGTCAACTGTTAGTCAACAATTGCCTAGTTTGACCAAGGGTTGACCTAGAGTTGACCAGAGTTGACCGGTTGACCAAAAGTCAATTGTAAGTCAACCCTTGAACCGGATTGACCTAGTTTAACTTGGATTGACTTTCTGTGACCTTGTTTGTTCTAGTGTGTCTCTGTGTGACCTAGTTTGGCTTGATGTGACCTAGTTTGACCTAGTTTTGACTTAGACTTGCATATCATAAATTGATTAGCATTCCTTTCATTACTAAACCCTGTTTTGACTCATGGTATCTCATCTTTAGGTCTATGATTGTCACGCCCCATAACCAGAATACTGGAGAGCGGGGGCAGACATAGCCAGCTACATATATGAAATGGAATCCATCTCACTATACAGTCACGGCTGTCTAGATACATGAGGGTTTAACTACAAGCCAGCAGTCTCTTAAGGTCATGAACAGCCTATTGTCTCAATCAAAAGCAAGTAAGTAAAAGTTACAAGAGGTATGATCATTAAATATACAATAATAAGGCATCCCAAATATTACATATTTAGCTGATCATAAAGCTAGTCGTTACAAAATGTTAGGACTAGCAAGAGTTTAGTCATACATGATCAACCCTAGGATCTGTTAATCATGTTACAGCCCGTAGGCAGACAGTAAATAAGTGCAATCGAGCTAAACAGGTGCTCGTCGGCTAAACGCCTCAAAAGAATATTTTTATAATAGAGCGGGAGAGCCAAAAATAACCCACTCGTTGCCAGGATTTCTTCTAGTGTTCACCATCTGGCAGGAAGGTCGGTAGATCCTCTGGAGCTGCTCCGAAATCTGGCCACACAAAACCAGCTGGGTCAGACCCCAGAAAGAGTAAGTGCCACAAAGGAGGCTTCACTTAAGAACTAAAACCAGCAATCAGCACAATATGTAAATAAAAGTAAGAACTGGAAATAAAAAAAATACATCAGGATGATATACGACGAGATAACCATGGAACCATTCAGATAACCAGGTTACAACCCGTAAACCAAACAAGGACCGGGGTTGTAACCCTTCGTCTGAACAGAACTTGGAATTCTCACCATTTATCGGTAAAATAAATACAAGCATTCTGGTCGTTCAATAATCTGGAACAGGATCAGGGCAAGACTAGACTGGTTAGACTCCATCCAATCATTTCACGGCCAAGCAAGAATTACGGCTTGATACTTTAACTAACTAGGGTTGTCACAAGCCTAATTACTAACAAGATGCAGTAAGATTATTCTACAGCCACAAGCCCTGCAGACCATCCAGGTCACCCAGGTCGAGAGATTAGGGTTGAATTCAGGTGGGTACATCGTCCAGGAAATGCATGTACCCTTAAGCAGTTTGAAGGGTGCAACACATGACAGTGTGCTGGAAATGTGCCCTACTCGACGGCAGGCTACAGATCCCAAGCGCGCCCAGGTAACGGGATTGCCTGTAGCTGGAAAATCTCTTCATGACTAATGTATTAATCTAGTTGTTAACCTTAGTCCATTTTAGTAGGTACTCCTGACCGTGGTACTCAGGAGTCCCCTCCTAGACATGATGCAAGACAGGACTGGATTATTTGTACAAGCATAATCGCCCACGGTGTCCAGGTTATTCATACAGGTCATGTCATGTCAGGTAGCCGTCGTAACGGCTATTCGAGATAATCATGTCAGGTTATCAGGTCAAGTGTACTAGTCAGGAGTGCGCCAAGACGGGCCACTATCAGGTCATGTCATGTTACTCATGTCAGGAGTGCACCACTACGGGTCACTATCGTGTCAGGCTCAGTTATCCTTTCCAAACATATTACATAAATCCATGATTATCAAGTTCATGACAAAAGGCGTAAGGATATAAAATGGACGTTAAATATCTAATAAAATATTAATATACAGGGCTATAGAAGATCAAGGGTAATCAGGCAACGCTCATGCCAGGCTACGCTCAGGCTAGCGTACGCTCAGGTCTGCGTACCAAAGGATCTATACACTTCCAATGGGAAGCGTACGCAAGGGTCAGCGTACGCATGGGCACGCTCAAGCTACAGGTCAGCGTACGCTCAAGCTAGCGTACGCTCAAGACTGCATACGCTCGAGCTAGCGTACGCTCAAGACTGCGTACGCTCGAGCTAGCATACGAAAGGGGCCAGCGTATGCCTTGCTTGCTTAAGCTGGCGTACCAAGGCACGCGTACGCTCAAGCTAGCGTACGCTCAAGACATGCTGCCAACAGGCAGCGTATCAAGGTGAGCGTACGCTCACTAAAAAGCAGCGTACGAAGGCTAGCGTACGCTCGCTAAAGAGCAGCGTACGAAGGCTAGCGTACGCTCGCTAAAGAGCAGCATACACAGGCTAGCGTACGCTCGCTAAAGAGCAGCGTACACAGGTCAGTGGCGTAAGCTAAAAAGCTAGCTCACTGTTCACTGTCTTCTCCAAATGGCAAGAACAGCAGGAACTCTAAAGTTGAATCTAAGCTTCAATTGTCCAAATCTTGGTCAAAACAAGTCCGAATCCAACTTTCCAAAGGTCAAAATTTGGTAGAATGAAATTCTCTACAATATGGAACCATCAAAACTTGAAAACAAGAAAGTTTGATAGATCAAAACCACCAAAATCCGAAAATAACAAATTTCTAGATCTACAAGAATTAAAGCCTCAAGATAGAAAATGGCAAGTTCTAATATGGTTTAGAATCATGAGAAGAAGCTAATGAAACCATCAAAAGGAGTTCTCTTGTGGAAGCAAGTTGCACTTGCCTATGGTGTTCTTGGTTGGTGGAGAAGAGTAATGGTGGGGGAAGGAGAAGTAAATGAGAATTATGGAGGAGAGAGAAGGTTGGTGGGGATAATAAAGAGGGGGGGTTGTGGTGGAAATGAAGGAGAAGCATAGGCTAAGGTGTTCCACACTTGGCCCATGATGAACCAAGCATTGGGCCGGCCGAACCAAGCCAACCCAAACCGAGAGCTAAACAAGGAATTAGGCAATACAGAATAAAATACGTATACGTATCCCAAAATACGTAATACGAACACAGGCATTGCAACTCTACCCACCTTAAAAGAATTCCGTCCTCGGAATTTAATTAAGAGGCTAGAGGGACAAGAACAAGCTATACTATTCATAGACAATTATACTAGGCAATCAATCAATCATGCAAGCAAGGAATTGATGGCATGAGGCATAAGAAAGACATTATACCTCACGAGTCAAACAAGTCGGGATATCGTGATCGGATATCATCCTCACGCTCCCACGTTGACTCCCCCAAAGAGTGATGACCCCAAGCAACTCGGACTAACTTGATAGTCTTGTTCTTGAGGATCTTCTCTCTTCGATCCAATATAGACACGGGCCTCTCCTCATACAAAAGGTTGGTACCAACAACCAATTCCGAATGATCCAGGATGTGGCTCGGGTCCGGGATATACCGTCATAATTGGGATACATGGAACACGTCATGCACCTCGCTTAGCGACGGTGGAAGAGCGAGACGATAGGATACATCTCCTACTCGCTCCAGAATGTCAAACGGTCCTATATACCTAGGACTAAGCTTGCCCCGTACGCCGAAACGAATAACGCCACGGTTAGGCGAAATTCTCAGGAATACATGATCGCCGACCGAGAACTCGAGAGGGCGTCGATGAGAATCGGCCCAATGACGCTGGCGATCTTGGGCAACTCGAAGATGATCTCTGACCCTTCTGACCACTTCAATGGTCTGAGCAATCAATTCTGAACCAAGCATCTGTCTTTCTCCAACATCATCCCAGGATAGCGGGGATCTGCACTTTCTGCCATACAGCGCCTCGAACGGGGCCATCTGGATACTGGCCTAGAAACTATTATTGTACGAGAATTCCACCAGGTGCAAGTGATCTTCCCATGAACCACCGAAGTCAAGTGTGCAAGACCGCAACATGTCTTCAAGAGTCTGGATCGTGCGCTCTGACTGACCATCTGTCTGCGGATGATATGCTGAACTGAGCCGGAGATGAGTGCCTAAACTCTCTTGCAAGCTACGCCAAAAGTGCGACGTAAATCTTGAATCTCGGTCTGAGGTGATACTGACTGGCACTCCGTGCAATCTGACAATCTGCCTGAGGTACATCTCCGCTAGCTGAGCCGTTGACTGACCAACTCTGAATGGAAGAAAGTGAGCCACTTTCGTGAGCCTGTCAACTATAACCCAGATAGCATCTCGACCGGCTGGGGATCTAGGTAATCTAGTCACGAAATCCATGGTCACATGCTCCCACTTCCATTCTGGAATCGGTAAGGGCTGAAGAAGTCCAGCCGGTCTCTGATGTTCGGCTTTAACTTGTTGGCAAACCAAACACCGAGAGACAAACCGAGCTATCTTCCGCTTCATGCCATTCCACCAGAAATGCTGTCGGATATCACGGTACATCTTCGTACTGCCGGGATAGATGGAATACTGTGAACTGTGCGCTTCTGACATGATCTCCTGCCAGATATCTCTGCTGGGTACACAAAGACGCTTACCATGTCGAAGTGTGCCATCCTCATGAATGCATAACTCTGGTCTTCGTCCTGCCTCACACTCTGCTCTGAGTCGCTGAAGCTTGGAATCTACCGACTGCGCCATCCGGATCCTCTCGACTATAGTGGACTGAACTTGCATATTGGCCATCAATGCCATACTGGAAGGGAGAATAACTTCTATACCCATCTTCTGAAGATCTACTAACAGCTCTGGTTGTGCTGTTAGAAAATAAGCTCCGGCTCTCCTGCTCAATGCATCTGCTACGACATTGGCCTTCCCAGGATGATACTGCAAGTTGACATCATAATCCACAAGAAGCTCCAGCCACCTTCTCTGACGCATATTAAGATCCTTCTGGGTGAAAACATACTTCAGGCTCTTGTGGTCGGTGAAAATTTCTACCCTGTCTCCATACAAGTAGTGCCTCCACAGCTTAAGTGCAAACACCACTGCTGCCAGCTCCAAGTCATGGGTTGGGTAATTCCTTTCATGATCACGAAGTTGTCGTGACGCATAAGCTATTACCTTCCCATGCTGCATCAGAACACATCCTAAACCTCTGCCTGAAGCATCACAGTATACTGAGAATCCTCCGGTCCCATCTGGAAGTGCGAGAATGGGAGCTGTCATCAGGCCTCGCTTCAACTGTTCAAAAGAACTCTGACACTCTGCTGTCCAAGCAAACTGCGCATCCTTGCGGGTCAACTACGTCAATGGTACTGAAATTCGAGCAAAATCCGAAACAAATCGCCGGTAGTAGCCGGCCAATCCAAAAAAACTACGAACCTCTGCAACTGTGCTGGGCACTGGCCATGACTCAATAGCCACAATCTTCTGGGGATCCACTTCTACTCCTCCTCGAGTGATGATATGACCCAAGTACGAAATGCGATCGAGCCAGAACTCGTATTTACTGAACTTGGCATATAGCTGGTGCTCTCTGAGGATCTGAAGAACTATACGGAGATGCTGTTCATGCTCCGCCTCACTCTTGCTGTAGACCAGAATGTCGTCCAAGAACACGACCACAAACTGATCCAAGTAAGGCATGAAGATGCGATTCATGAGGTCCATGAATACTGCCGACGCATTGGTTGCTCCAAAAGGCATAACAAGGAATTCCCAATGCCTATATCTCGATCTAAAAGCTGTCTTCGGGATATCCTACTCTCTGACTCTGATCTGATGGTATCCTGAGCGCAAATCAATCTTCGAGAATACTGAAGCCCCCTTGAGTTGATCAAACAAGTCATCTATCCTCGGAAGAGGGTATCTGTTCTTGATTGTCACTGAGTTCAAGGTACGATAATCAACACATAACCTGGATGTACCATCCTTCTTTTTCACAAGAAGCATCGGGGCTCCCCAAGGCGATCCACTTGCACGAATGAATCCCTTGATCCTAAGCTCTTCAATCATCTTGTACAAGATCTCCAACTCTGATGGCGTCATCCTGTAGACTCTCTCTGACACTGGGGCTGTCCCAGAAATCAAGTCTATAGTGAACTCGATCTCCCGCTCCGGAGGCATACCTGGAAGTTCTTCTGGAAAAACATCTGGAAACTCCTCGACTATCCTGGGCAACTGAACTGCTGCTACTGCCATCCGCAATATCGGAGGAGAAGGCTCAACTTCACCTCAGGAAAAGGAAAACTCCGGCTCGCCTGGAATGCTAAAAACAACCCTACCAATATGACAGTCTATCCTAGCATACTGGTTCCTCAACCAATCCATCCCTAAGACCACATCATAATCGGCCATCGGGAATTCTATCAATCTAGCGGGGAATTCACTACCGCTAACTACGATCCGACACGAGGAAAACACTCTATCAACTCCCACAAGTCCGTTACCAGTAAGTATATTGAGCCGTACTGATAATGACTCGGGCTCCAATCCTACCCGTGTCGGGAATCGTGCAGACATAAAAGAATGCGATACACCAAAATCAAATAAAGCTGAAGCTGGAAAGGAGTTGACGAGAATAGTACCTGCCACTACCTCTCCTGGTGCCAATCCTTTCTCTACGGTCATCACCATGGCCTGACCATGCCCTCGGGGTGCTGGTCCCCTCTGCTGAATTCCTCGCTGCCTATTCTGACTCAAGGCCTGGGCTTGCGCATACTGCTGGGGGCTCTGCTGCTGAAATGCCTGGGACTGAGGCGGCAAGGGCCTCGTCAAGGGATACTGCTGCTGTTGGACCGGAGCTGGTCCTCTCACCGAAGAACTAGAAAGGTTGGATGATGATGAACCACCCCTATTCGGGCAGGATCCAACCCTATGGTCTGGTGCTCCACAAGCCAGACACAATCCCTGTGCCCTGCGACACTCTGCCACCACATGGCTTGGCTTCCCACAATGAGAACATCCCACTGCGGAAGACTGCTTCTGCTTCTGCTGCTGAGGGTACGTCGGAGTGGAATGCTGAACCGACGTTACTGAGGCTGCTCGCCTCGGAGCCCCAATAGTCAAGGCCCTGGCTGTCGGGGCTGGTGCTGAAGACTGATTCATCTGGCCGTGAGATCTCTTCCGACCCCCGGCCCTATCCACGATCCTCTGGGAGGTATACTCATGCCTCCGGGCTGCTCTCAAGACTGCATCAAAAGTCTGATGCTCAAACTGCTCAACTGCCAACAAGATCTCCAGGTGAAGTCCCTGCTGGAACCGCTGGGCTCTATCAAACTTGGTTGCCACCAAAGTGGGAGCAAACCGACTGAGTCTGGAAAACTCGGCCGTATATCCGTCGACCGTCCTGCCTCCTTGCTTCAGATTGGTGAACCTCGTCTGCAGATCATACCGAGCCACAGCATCGAAATACTTGGTCTGGAATCTCTCTCTAAATACTACCCAAGCAATAGGTGCTGCTAATCCAACGGCCTGTGCCGCCCACCAGCTGCGGGCAAGATCTAACAACTGCAGGAGCACAACGGCCACCTTCTCGTTCTCTGGAGTCTTGGCTGCTTCTAGAACCACCTCTGTGTCCTGAAGCCATGCATCTGCTGCGATAGCATCTTCACTACCATCAAAGAATGGAGGGTTCAAGCGCTTGAAGCTGTTGGCAGCGCTGTTACCCTGATGACCACCCCGGGTCAAAGCATCCGTCACTGCCTGGTGCAAGGCATCTCCACGCCGGTCTTGGGAAGCTATCAAGGTCCTGACGAGACCTACCAAAGTGCCATCATCAGGCTCGAGAGGCTGAACTGGCTGGACTGGTGGTTCTTCGTCAGAGGGCACGACTCTGGAGGCTACTCCGGAATGTTGGGCTTGATCTCTAGGTTGCTGCTGGTCCGCGGGAGGTGCTCCGCCTTGCTGGTCAGTAGGACCACGAACAATGCCGCTGAAGAAGACGACATAGGGAACAATAAGGAAGGACCAGGACAGATCAACGATACAAGCATATGATCAGGACAAGAATCCAGGGATTCAGAAGATACGAGCAGAGATCAAGGACGAATACTGATTGAGACATCTATTCGGTAAACTCTCACATATCTTGATTTACAAGACCTGCATGGGCCACCATTTAAACCATGTCATGCCCCAAAACCAGAATACTGGAGAGCGGGGGCAGACATAGCCAGCTACGTATATGAAATGGAATCCATCTCACTATACGGTCACGGCTGTCTAGATACATGAGGGTTTAACTACAAGCCAGCAGTCTCTTAAGGTCATAAACATCCTATTATCTCAATCACAAGCAAGTAAGTAAAAGTTACAAGAGGTATGATCATTAAATATACAATAATAAGGCGTCCCAAATATTACATATTCAGCTGATCATGAAGCTAGTCGTTACAAAATGTTAGGACTAGCAAGAGTTTAGTCATACATGATCAACCCTAGGATCTGTTAATCATGTTACAGCCCGTAGGCAGACAGTAAATAAGTGCAATCGAGCTAAACAGGTGCTCGTCGGCTAAACGCCTCAAAAGAATATTTTTACAATAGAGCGGAAGAGCCAAAAATAACCCACTCGTTGCCAGGATTCTTTCTAGTGTTCACCATCTGGCAGGAAGGTCGGTAGATCCTCTGGAGCTGCTCCAAAATCTGGCCACACAAAACCAGCTGGGTCAGACCCCAGAAAGAGCAAGTGCCACAAAGGAGGCTTCACTTAAGAACTAAAACCAGCAATCAGCACAATATGCAAATAAAAGTAAGAACTGGAAATAAAGAAAATACATCAGGATGATATACGACGAGATAACCATGGAACCATTCAGATAACCAGGTTACAACCCGTAAACCAAACAAGGACCGGGGTTGTAACCCTTCATCTGAACAGAACTTGGAATTCTCACCATTTATCGGTAAAATAAATACAAGCATTCTGGTCGTTCAATAATCTGGAACAGGATCAGGGCAAGACTAGACTGGTTAGACTCCATCCAATCATTTCATGGCTAAGCAAGAATTACGGCTTGATACTTTAACTAACTAGGGTTGTCACAAGCCTAATTACTAACAAGATGCAGTGAGATTATTCCACAGCCACAAGCCCTGCAGACCATCCAGGTCACCCAGGTCGAGAGATTAGGGTTGAATTCAGATGGGTACATCGTCCAGGAAACGCATGTACCCTTAAGCAGTTTGAAGGGTGCAACACATGACAGTGTGCTGGAAATATGCCCTACTCGACGGCAGGCTACAGATCCCAAGCGCGCCCAGGTAACGGGATTGCCTGTAGCTGGAAAATCTCTTCATGACTAATGTATTAATCTAGTTGTTAACCTTAGTCCATTTTAGTAGGTACTCCTGACCGTGGTACTCAGGAGTCCCTTCCTAGACATGATGTAAGACAGGACTGGATTATTTGTACAAGCACAATCGCCCACGGTGTCCAGGTTATTCATACAGGTCATATCATGTCAGGTAGCCGTCGTAACGGCTATTCGAGATAATCATGTCAGGTTATCAGGTCAAGTATACTAGTCAGGAGTGCGCCACGACGGGCCACTATCAGGTCATGTCATGTTACTCATGTCAGGAGTGCACCACTACGGGTCACTATCGTGTCAGGCACAGTTATCCTTTCCAAACATATTACATAAATCCATGATTATCTAGTTCATGACAAAAGGCGTAAGGATATAAAATGGACGTTAAATATCTAATAAAATATCAATATACAGGGCTATAGAAGATCAAGGGTAATCAGGCTACGCTCATGCCAGGCTACGCTCAGGCTAGCGTACGCTCAGGTCTGCGTACCAAAGGATCCATACACTTCCAATGGGAAGCGTACGCAAGGGTCAGCGTACGCAAGGGCACGCTCAAGCTACAGGTCAGCGTACGCTCAAGCTAGCGTACGCTCAAGACTGCGTACGCTCGAGCTAGCGTACGCTCAAGACTGCGTACGCTCGAGCTAGCGTACGAAAGGGGCCAGCGTACGCCTTGCTCGCTTAAGCTAGCGTACTAAGGCACGCGTACGCTCAAGCTAGCGTACGCTCAAGACATGCTGCCAACAGGCAGCGTATCAAGGTGAGCGTACGCTCACTAAAAAGCAGCGTACGAAGGCTAGCGTACGTTCGCTAAAGAGCAGCGTACGAAGGGTAGCGTACGCTCGCTAAAGAGCAGCATGCGAAGGCTAGCGTACGCTCGCTAAAGAGCAGCATACACAGGCTAGCGTACGCTCGCTAAAGAGCAACGTACACAGGTCAGTGGCGTAAGCTAAAAAGCTAGCTCACTGTTCACTGTCTTCTCCAAATGGCAAGAACAGCAGGAACTCTAAAGTTGAATCTAAGCTTCATTTGTCCAAATCTTGGTCAAAACAAGTCCGAATCCAACTTTCCAAAGGTCAAAATTTGGTAGAATGAAATTCTCTACAATATGGAACCATCAAAACTTGAAAACAAGGAAGTTTGATAGATCAAAACCACCAAAATCCAAAAATAACAAATTTCTAGATCTACATGAATTAAAGCCTCAAAATGGAAAATGGCAAGTTCTAATGTGGTTTAGAATCATGAGAAGAAGCTAATAAAACCATCAAATGGAGTTCTCTTGTGGAAGCAAGTTGCACTTGCCTATGGTGTTCTTGGTTGGTGGAGAAGAGTAATGGTGGGGGAAGGAGAAGTAAATGAGAATTATGAAGGAGAGAGAAGGTTGGTGGGGATAATAAAGAGGGGGGTTGTGGTGGAAATGAAGGAGAAGCATAGGCTAAGGTGTTCCACCCTTGGCCTATGATGAACCAAGCATTGGGCCGGCCGAACCAAGCCAACCCAAACCGAGAGCTAAACAAGGAATCGGGCAATACAGAATAAAATACGTATACGTATCCCAAAATATGTAATACGAACACAGGCATTATAATGATTACTCTGAGCATCTGTTCACTGTATCAGCTCAG
Source organism: Iris pallida (assembly GCA_029216955.1). Lineage (NCBI taxonomy): Eukaryota > Viridiplantae > Streptophyta > Magnoliopsida > Asparagales > Iridaceae > Iris > Iris pallida. The sequence continues at coordinate 6,136,287 of JANAVB010029820.1, read as the reverse complement.
GACTACAGGCGAGTACATTCACTGATAGTTTTTATTGTCTTGATATCTACTATATCCGATTCAGTTCTAGTGTCTTACGTGATTTCTGACACGCTAATTTCGCAGACTAGTATACGTCCGATCCTGTCATGAGATGTTGTTCCTGGATTACTTAGTATATTAGTACATTGTTCGACTTGTTACCTGTACTTGTATAGACATTGACTTGGGAGTGGGCTGCCCCCTGCTTTTGAGTTTCGTATCATGACGTGTCATGTCCGAATCCATTATACTATTCGGGGATGGGAAGTTATTAGTGGTTGTGTGATCAAATCTCTACTTGTTCTTCACACTCGTACCTATTACTTGTTCATAGCTATACCCTCGTCTCACGACGGGTAAAGCCTGACCCTACTTGTTCATAGCTTTCCATGGTGGCCGGCCTGATCTTGCTCTTTTGTATACCTATTCATAGCCGGTCAGATGGAACAGCCTGATCTGGACCTAAGCCGATCACATAACGCACTAATAATTCATGGCACCTTTTATGTTTACTTTTACACATCATATATCATGTTCTGTTCTATCTTCCTGTATTATCACCATGACATGATATCCTGTTTCACATACCCAGTTATATTTCCTGTTTTGATATTTGTCTTGTATTTCATTATAATTATCTCTTATAGAATTTGTCAATTCACATGGAACTATTGTTAGTGTTTTGTACTTGCTCATTTTTCTGACATAATACCATTGGTATATTATAGATGATTTCGAGGCAGACTGCTCGACCTACTATAGGGTCGGCGCAGATGGAGACTTAGGCCAGGACTCTGACCTAGCAGTTGAGCTACTAGACTTTGCACACCTGGACTAGTATAGCTTAGTTAGGTTTGCCTAGACTGCGATCCAGCTAGTGCTTTCAGACTGTAGTATTTTATATTATATTTTGTGACTCTGTGATATTGTTTATATCTCTGAGCTGGGTTGGATCCTGAACTCATTTCTTGTTTTCACTTCTATCATATTTCCATTCCGTGCTATCTATCTTAGTTTTATCTTGTGATTGAGTTATGCCATATTGTATTCCTCCATGCGAAGATGACAGTTACCCTTATACTGTTTAGTTTTAGTATTTAGAGAAGACCTATACAGCGTTCTACAGCCGATTCTACGACGTAGGCTGGATTTAACCATGTTCTCGTGCCCTTTCACTACTACAAAAAGACCTATTAATGATGCTCGACAAGGAGTTTTAATGACGGCTGATACATAAGCATTATCAAAGTTTGAGAAATACCCTTTAACATGACGGTTTGGACTATTTATAGGCTTTTCATAACGTTTATTAAATAAAGTGTTATTAATAATTAAAAGCAGTGGCAATCTTGTAATAAACGTTTTGTAATATATTCTATCATCTCCCACGATCAAAAGAACTCTCATTCTCTTTCTCCGCTCCCCTTCTGTCCCTCTTCCCTCCTCTCCCCAAACCCTAAATTTTTTTTCTCTTTTAATCTCCTCCTCCTCCTTTTAATCTCCCCCACGAACCCTAACCCCCTCATTCCCACGAACCCTAACCCCCTCCCACGAACCCTAACCCTAGCCCAAAACTAGCCCCCTCACCGGAGGGGCGAGGAAGAAGAAGAAGAACGGGAGGGAAGCGGCCAAGGACCTGCACATGTTCGCCTGGAGCTCGAGCGCCTCGCTCCACCCGAAGGAGCGATTTCGGTGTTTGCTGACCGGCGCTCACCAGGGGGAGTCGACGCGGTGGGACGCTCTGGAGGCGGCGCCGACAGATCTCTTCAAGGCGCGACTTGACGCTGAAGGGCGGAGCGGAGGATCCCATACTGCCCGTCGAGGATGCACGAGCAAATGGTCGGTACGGATCTGTGGCACCGATGTACGTCGACTGCAGGCCCGGACACGAGACGAGGGCTCATGGGGGCGACGGTGGTTGGGGGGACTCGAGCGCCGGGCTCGGCGAGAAGAACGGGTAAGGGCTGGTGGTGGCGGTTGTTTTGTTCTTTTTTTTTGTTGTATATCTGTAGTGGTGATCGAGAGGGTTCTGGCTGGTGCACGAAGGTAAATTTACTGTTCTATTTCGTCAAAAACCTCAACTTTGTAATATTTCTGCAGAAAGTGTCTCTGTTTGCAAGTTTGCAACTTGTGTATTATATGTATGATTATTTTAGGCTTCTGAAAGTTGCTGATGCTTACTTCAATGCTCGAGGGTTGTCAAATTTATTTGGCATGGTTATTTTAGTATTTGTTCTGATTGCTTTTACGGTAGGTTACTGATAGTTGAGGTTGATAATTTTATTGCAAGATAGCGATTAGGGAGACGCTTTAATTGTTTAGTATGATTAGGATTGATGCACACAAGGGTACTTGGATGCTTTCTATTGTCCCTGCTTGGTCAGCTAATTTGTTAAGTGTCTGAATTAATGTATTTTTTTATGTGACAACTTTGTTCCTCTGTTAACAATTTGATAATTATGTTGTGTTCTATTTTTCAGACCCTTTCTGCATCTGACTTGCGGGACCCAGATGTGTCTGCCCTTGTTGCATTAAAATTGAGGGAGTTCCATGATCTTGACATGCCTGATCAGAAGAAAGTACTGCTATGGGACAGGCTCAGGTATTTCCTAATGTTGCACTGATAAGTTTAATCTAATATGAGAACTTGGCAGGAGATCGCATGAATGTTTACTAATCTTTATCTCCGTCTTAGGAATTGGTTTAAAGTGGCTAAGAGTCTCTGTTCCTCTGCAGAAGCAAATGAATTTTGCTTGGACATGGTAGGGGATGAAATTACCAATCTAGAAAATGAGTTGTCCCGGGAAAATCAGAGGTTAGGATTTTGCCATAACGACCTTCAATATGGCAATATTATGATGGACGAAGAGACCAGAGTAGTAACTTTAATAGTGAGTCTCGCAACCTTTTTAGCATGTTTGAATGTATAATTTCTATTATTTATTCCTCATTGAATTAATTTATTGATATTTCCTTGTTCCTTCCAGGACTATGAGTATGCGAGTTTCAATCCCATTGCATATGATCTTGCTAATTACTTCTGTGAGATGGCTGTTGATTACCATACTGAAAAGCCTCATATCTTAGACTACAGTAAATATCCAGGTGCATGATTGATGTTTTTTGTTTCAATGGTCATATTGGTACCTTATACATTTAGATGTGTTTTCAAGTTTGGCCAATATATATTGTATTCTGAATCTAACTTGGCATTTTCGTGGAGCAGACCTTGAGGAACACAAAAGATTCGTTCAGAATTATCTGAGTTCTTCAGGTAGCTAAATTCAACTCTATATATGATCATTGACTTGTTCGGTAGCCTCTTTTCTTATTCTGCACTCTGGAATGTTTAATCATATCTGAGGATGCTTGCAGATAATGAGATTATGAAATAGTATGTCTTGAATCATTTGCTAAATTTATGATTTGCCAAATTTAATAAGTTATACAACTCAAATACACTTGCAATGAATATGCAACTCAAATCGAGGAGCAAATGGAAATCTTTCTGTCATGATGGATATTTCCTATGTTTAACCATTATAACATTTGTATAAATGCAAGTTAGGTATGTGTGCTGGTAAACATTTTGGTCATGACACATTAAATATGCTTTTGAGTGCTATTTCTTCTTCCATTGCACCCCTTTAATCCCTGACATAACTATAATCTAATAAATAATGGATGATGGACAAACTCAGATGTTGATTACTATCATACAAATGTAAACGAGGCATGCAAACAGGACAAGTAGTAGGCTGAATGGAACACTAGGAACTCCAAAAATCTGGACCATGTCATGTCAGACATGTATTGGACCCATCCCGTACACTCTAAAATACACTAGGACACAAAAATACCAAAAATAAGTGATGTGTCCATATCATCGTGTCCTTCCTGTATCGTGTCATATCCGTGTAACATATTGTCATATGATCCTAGCAAATAACAAACAATAGGTGGTAGACAGGACAACCTGAAAAAAGTTGAACAGAAAATTGATGGCAATAGATGTTAGGGAGACTATAGTTGACTTATTGTGTAATATAATATGTCATTACCATTTTTATGCAGTCCATGTTTTTAACCTTCAAGACATGTTTTTAAACAAAGGGGAAAAAATTGTACTCTTCTGTTCGAGTTTTGTCAGTATGGTTGTCGGACTGCGTGGAACTCTCTTGCATATTACAATTATTCAGGTACATAATACTAGCTAGTGCAGTACAACAGTTCATTTGCAAGCAATATTTCTTTGATTACGCTAATCCTCTTTTTTTTATGATATTCGAATGTTGTTGTTGCTTGTTATAAACTAAGTATTTTGTTAATATGCCTCTCTTTGTTAATTTGCAGGTCCTCTTCTCCTTTTAAAGTTTGAAAAATGTGTACAAGTCCTTCGTTTCTTACCATTTTTACATTATATTACAAAGTATATTGAACCTTGTTTTTATCTTTTTCAGGGTTTTGCTACATGTTCTGTGGACAGTTTTGATGTGGCCAAGTTTTGATGTAGACAATTTTGGTAGTTGTAAATGTATATATGTATTTGGATATTCTATTTTGAGAATGTAATGAAGATGTTGATATGTACTATATTTTGAGAAATGTAATAAAGATGGTGATATATAATGTTAAGTTTTTGGAATGTAATATATACTGTACAGTATAGAGCATTATAAATATGCTAATTTGAATAGTATAAAGTGTTATAAATGTGTTGCATTGAGCCTATACATATTATCTATTCATGACGTTTTAAAATTGTTTTGAATTGTGCACTATATATTAACTATTCATAACGTTTTTATAGAAACTATTCATGACGGTTTTTTATGACGCTTTTAAAAAACATTTATAACACCCGTTTTCATAACAGTTGCTTTGAAGAAAAAAATGTCATAGTTTGTCATTAATGACGCTTTTTAGCCGTCATTAAAAGGGTTTTTTGTTGTAGTGTTCCTCAGGGTGCGGGTCGTGACATTACGTCCCTCTAAGGACCTAGTTGTCACGCCCCGAGTCGACAACGTTCGTCCCCGATGTTAATTTTTGCCGATTCGATCGTCCTCGCTAAGGCGTGATGCCGTACGAGTCTGGAGTTGTACTCGTACAAGGCAAGAACGTTACGTTGAATTGTATATTAATACGCCAAGTTGAAACTTCACAAATCACATCAGAATTATAAGACACAGTATAGGAAGATAGAAATGCTTTTCATTCATAGCTTGTAACGAAGTGCAAGTAGTAATTACATTGGATGCCGTTGCGGCTACATTGATTGAAAACAGAAAGAAATACACTCGACAAGTTGCCTGAACTACGCTTGCCGTCCCATACATTCGTCCCTTTATACATAAGCCGTCGACTTGAATTGGCTTCAAAATACTTCAGCATAGGAAGAGCTTCAAAACGCCTCTCCGCACTTCAGCTTCGTTTTAGGTTGGAGCGCCCGCCGCACCTGGGGAAATTGTGGGAGGGGATTAGCACACTTTCTAAGTGGACGAGACGAACCAACTCGTCTAAACCGACTCTGATTGCTAGGGTAGGCATGCTTTAGAGTTGTCTTTCTATTAGAACTAAATAAATTCAGTTCATATTCGATAGCCGTCTTTGAGTAATAAAGCATACAGTATAACATCGCAGTTTATCATAGTTCTTACCACGGCCGTGCTCGTCCCTGCATGAAAATAGAGATAATATTTACACCTGCATAAGACAATAGGTTAGCATACAACTATCTTATATGCGGTCATTGGTGCTATGCACCACTAGGGACTTAATCGAAGTTGGCATGCGACGCTACCCTTTCAGCCTAGGTTGCAAGCCTTACTGAAGGTCCCGCATGCCTCGCGCCGAAGCACGATAAATTATTCCTCCAAGGACGAATCGATTTCGATGCCCCGAATACCGTTTCGAGGAAAACGAACTTGTGCACAAGCTGTCCATGACCATGTCTATGTGCGAACAGTTTCATCATATATGCAACAGTTTTGTATAGCGCGGATAGTATCGAGCGGCATTATCATTTCTCGCAACTCATGCAACGATTCATTTTCTCTAAAGCCGTACACCGATTTAGCGTCCCGTGGGCACCAAATTGTCCGAGGCATCATAACCCATTGATCGACGTTTCACATTATTTTGCAGCACTTGAAATAGTCTATCTTTTTACTAGAACCTTAAACTTTTTCGTTTATGTGAGAAACTTGTATTTTTCAGAGTAGATTACTCAAAATTGATACATTTTTTCTGAGTTCTTGACCTTAGTGGATTGGCATGTAATTAACTTGGCATCGTTCGATTTGAATGAATTCGAAGTAAGGAATAAGTTTGCAGGACAGAGTAGAAAAGAAGGGTCGAATCACCCACCGATTACTTTGCTTCGTACCGGTCATCCAAGCGCTATGCAAAGTCAATCCTTAGTTACGCGAGCTTCTGCAATGGCACCAACGCTTTGTTAGAATTCCTTCTTTTCCCCTTGCATCAAAATTGTAATTGCATCAATAAAAACGATACGAAAGCACTTCATCAAGCCTAGCGGCAAAGCTCCAAGAAAACCATACAGCGGTCCGGTCCCGTCGAAGGACCTTTTATAGAGAGCTCACTCGCCGAGGCGCAGCCCGCTGCATCTAGGACTTATTCCAACAGAAGTCGTTCCATTAGTTGGATCGATTCTCGTAACTTCCGTCCAAATCGATTTGAATCGATACCGCAATGCGTTATCGTTTACCAAGCTTAGCGATCGAGTCAGATGGCCATCTAAGTTTCTGGCCGATCTGACTCGACGCAAGCATATTATGAAGTTCCGTCGCCTATCGAAAGCGGGGCGCTACATAATATACCACTAAGAAAAAGTTTTGTCCTAAAACTTAAGAACAAGGGTCTGACCTTAATTTAAACGAACAATGCAGGATACTTCTCTTTCATCTCCGCCTCCATCTCCCACGTCGACTCCTCGACTGAATGGTTCTGCCAAAGCACGCGGACCAAGGACATCGACCGATTGCGTAGCACCTTCTCCTTGCGGTCCAAAATTTGAATAGGCTCCTCCGAGTAAGACAAGTCAGTACGTAGCTCCAACCGATCGAAGCTAACCACATGACTTGGATCGTGCACGTATTTTCGAAGTTGTGAAACATGGAAAACATCGTGCACATCAGCTAAGGCAGGAGGTAGTGCAATCCGATAAGCAACCGTCGCAACTCGCTTAATGATCTCGAAGGGGCCTAAAAATCTCGGGCTCAACTTGCCTTTAATGCCGAACCGCAACACACCGCGCATGGGCGTTACTTTCAGAAACACATGGTCCCCGACCAAGAACTCTAGCGGTCGTCGACGAAGATCTGCGTAGCTCTTTTGTCGACTTTGTGCGATGCGGAGTCTATCTCGAATCAAGCGAACCTTTTCGACGGCCTGCTCCACCAGTTCTGGTCCAAGCACTTATCGCTCTCCGACTTCATTCCAGCATATCGGCGAACGACACTTCCTCCCATAGAGCGCTTCGTATGGAGCCATCTGAATGCTCGACTGATAACTGTTGTTATACGCAAACTCCGCAAGCGACAAATGCGTATCCCAACTAGTCTTTAGGTCGATCGCACACAGACGCAACATATCTTCTAAGATTTGATTGACCCTCTCCATCTGACCGTCTGTTTAGGGATGGTACGCCGAACTAAAGTTCAGTTTGGTCCCCATCGCTGCTTGGAGGCTCGTCCAGAAACGCGATAGGAATCGTCCGTCTCTGTTCGAAATTATTGACGCCGGTACCCCGTGCAGTCGAACAATCTCATCGACGTAGATTTGCGCTAACCGATCGACGCTCTATCCAACTTTAATTGTGATGAAGTGAGCCGACTTGGTCAATCTATCAACAATGACCCAAATTGCGTCATTCCCCCGCGGCGTCTTCGGAAATCCCACAATGAAATCCATCGAGATATTGTCCCACTTCCACTCGGGAATGGCGATATTCTGTAGCTCTCCGCCTGGCCTTTGGTGTTTCGCCTTCACCTGCTGACACACCATACATTACGATACGAACGTAGCTACGTCTTTCTTCATGCCGTGCCAGCAAAAGCCTGTGCACAAGTCCTTGTACATCTTGGTGCTTCCAGGATGTAACGAGTACTTCGCATAATGCGCCTCCGTCAAAATTTCTTTTCTGAGTTCGGCAGTTTCAGGAACGCAAAGCCTTCCCTTTAGTCGCATCGTCCCGTCTCTGTCTTCCGCAAAGTCAGTCGCCCTTCCCGTTGAAATCAGCTCGCACATTTTCTTCAGGAATGAGTCGTCCTCCTGTGCGGTCTTTATCTTGCTAAACAGGCTCGATCCTAACTTCAGCTGAGCTAGGTGCAGGTGTCGATACTCAATTCCGAGTTCGATACCCATCGCTTCAAGGTCTCGTCGTATCTCCTTGTTTATGGCCAGTGTTCCCATAAACATTCTGCTAAGTGCATCGGCCACCACGTTTCCCTTGCCCGGCGTATACTCGATCGTTAGCTCGTAATCTTTTATGAGTTCGAGCCATCGTCGCTGTCGTAGGTTGAGTTCCCGTTGCATAAATAAGTATTTCAGGCTTTTGTGATCTGTGTATATTCTACATGCCACACCATAGAGATAGTGCCGCCATAACTTCAACGCAAAGACGATCGCCGCCAATTCTAGGTCGTGCGTCGGGTAGTTTTTCTCGTGCTGCTTCAACTGCCGTGAAGCGTAGGAGATGACTTTGTCTCTCTACATGAGTACGCATCCGAGGCCAGTTCCCGATGCGTCGCTGAATATCTGAAAGCCTTCTGGACCGTTTGGAAGTGCAAGAATTGGAGCTGAGATGAGCCGTTGCTTCAACTCTTAAAAGCTGGATTCACAGTCATCGCTCCATTCAAATACTACTCCCTTCTGGGTGAGGCGAGTCAGAGGCGACTCTAGTTTTGAAAAGCTTCGCACGAACCTACGGTAGTAGCCCGCTAAGCCCAGGAAACTCCGAATGTCGCTAGTCGAGACAGGTCATTTCCAATCCACCACCGCATCAATCTTCTTTGGGTCCACCGCGATACCTTCGGCAGAGATTACGTGTGCGAAGAATTTCACGCTACTCATCCAGAACTCGCACTTACTCTGCTTGGCGTATAATTTGTTTTCACGCAGAATCTGTAGTACCGTCTTCAAGTGTTCTGCGTGCTCTTCTCGATTCTTTGAGTAGATAAGGATATCGTCGATGAACACGACTACAAATTTATCGATTTGAGGTCGGAAGACTCGGTTCATCAGATCCATGAACGCGTTTGGGGCATTCGTCAAACCGAACGGCATGACGAGGAATTCGTAATGACCATATCGAGTGCGGAAGACAGACTTCGATACGTCGTCGAACTTGATCTTCAATTGATGATAGCCTGAACGAAGATCAATTTTTGAAAATAATGACGCGCCTTGCAGTTGGTCAAACAAGTCGTGGATTCACGGCAAAGGATACTTATTTCGTACGATCGCCTTGTTGAGTTCCCGATAGTCGATGCATAGCCACAACGACCCATCCTTCTTCTTCACGAACAGTAAGGGAGCTCCCCACAGAGAGACGCTAGGGCGAATAAATCCGTGGTCTAGAAATTCTTGTAATTATACCTTCAGCTCCTTCAGTTCTGCTAGAGCCATTCGGTAAGGCGCCTTTGATATCGGCCGTGTATCCGGAAAGGTGTCGATGCTGAATTCAATTTCTCGATCAGGCAGCATCTCGGGCATCTCGTCAGGAAAAATGTCAGAAAAATCTGCCACAATATCAGTCTGTATTGTGTTTATATTATCCGTCCGCGTGTCTCGAACTGATGCCAAGTATCCCGTGCAGCCGTAACGCAGCATACGCCTCGCCGAGATTGCCGATACCATCATCGCCGTCTTCGAGGCCGTGCCGCACGAATATGAGAACTCTGTCTCGCCAGGAAGACGAAACACCACTCTCTTCTCCGTGCACTCGATCGTTGCACGACAAGCGCCCAACCAATCCATGCCCAGGATTATGTCGTAATGCTTGATGTCTAGCACGACGGCATCCAAGGATAGATATCTTCCTCCGACGCAAATGTGGCCATCCCTACAAATAAAGTTTACAGGCATATCGACTCCCGACGGAGTGCTAACGCTAATATTTATATCTAGTGATTGCATGATTATTTTATTTTCTTTCGCATAATCAGCAGATATAAAGCTATGCGTCGCACCCGAATCGAATAGTACTCGAACAGGTATATCTTTGTAGAGTAATATACCTGTTACAACCGTATCGAACGCAAACGCCTTATCCCGAGTTAAGGTATAAACTCGGCCTTGAGCTCCGTGGCGTTGATTCTGCGGGTTCACAGGCACCGCATTTGCGCCTTATAGTGTAGGCGCTTTATATGGATTCGGAGTGTTCCTTGGTGGGTTGTGTTGATTCGGCTTTCCCGCCTGACAATATTGACTGAAGTGGCCTAGCTCGCCACACTTGAAGCATGTTCTCAATCTACAATCGGGTGCTCGGTGCCCACGCTTGCCGCATCTATTGCAATTTACTGCGGCAAAGTGACCACGATTCTCAGACGTGTTTGGGCGCTTTTGTACTTCCGATCCTCCAGCGTCATTAGGACGCTTGTTGAAGTTGTTGCGAACGACAGGCACGGCCCTTTGTGACATACGGCCAAAGATCCGCTCACTATCAAGTGCGGCTTCGTAGGATTCACGATAAGTTTGGCATCGTTGGTTCATGACGTCCCTACGCAGTTCGTCGTTGAGGCCTTACTGAAAACGCTCGCACCATTCTTCTTTGTTGGGCAGGAAGGTGTCGGCAAATTTTGCAAGTTTCGAGATGCTTGTGTCATAATCTTCAACACTCATATTCCCCTGCCTCAACATCATGAACTCATCCCCTTCTGTTGACGGATGGCACGAGGAACGTACTGCTTAAGGAAGGCTGTCTTGAACATTTCCCAAGAAATCTTTCTGTTAGAATCAGTTTCATAGATCTCTTGTTTCTTCGCCGCCCACCAGTCATGTGCTCTAAATTGTAGCTGCAGCGTCGCGCAGGCCACCCTCTGGGACCCTTCGATGCAGAGGAGATCGAACAAGTCCTCCATCTCTGCGAGCCATCCTACTATCACGTTGGGCTCCACTCGGTCGTTGAACTTCGGCGAGTTCATTTTGCGAAACTCCTTCACTTTGAGCATGGAAGGAGAGTTTATCATTTACGGGGGGACTTCTTCCTCCTCGTCTTCTTCTGGATCATCATGCTTTCCCTCGAGTACCGCGTCTATCGCCTTAGTATCGTCCGTCATCCTGCTCACTATCTGAGTCAGGGCGGTCATCTGCTTCTGCTGTACATCAAATTGGGCTTTGAATTGCATCTGAAGCTGTTGCTGCTGCAGTTCCATCAACTGTAGCATCTTCTCCATAGTCGTCTCGCTAGGGCCAGTGCTTTTTGTGCTCGACGTACTATCCACGTTTGGTTGTTGGCCGACAATTTTCTTATCTCGCTTAGTCATTCCTACAAACAGTGTAAACCCGTTAGTATTTTTCAAAAATATCTACGGGCTTACCTGTATGGAACTTGTATTTCACGCAGCATGCCGACAAGCATTCAATCGAGCCATCGCAACGGACATTCCAACAATGAAACATCTTTCGAAAATCCGAGGAAACATAACTGTGCTCTGATACCAATTTGTCATGCCCCGAGTCGGCAACGTTCGTCCCCGATGTTAATTTTTGCTGATTCGATCGTCCTCGCTAAGGTGTGATGCCGTACGAGTCTGGAGTTGCACTCGTACAAGGCAAGAACGTTACGTTGAATTGTATATTAATACGCCAAGTTGAAACTTCACAAATCAAATCAGAATTATAAGACGCAGTATAGGAAGATAGAAATGCTTTTCATTCATAGCTTGCAACGAAGTGCAAGTTGTAATTACATTGGATGCCGTTATGGCTACATTGATTGAAAATAGAAAGAAATACACTCGACAAGTTGCCTGAACTACGCCTGCCATCCCATACATTCGCCCCTTTATACATAAGCCGTCGACTTGAATTGGCTTCAAACTACTTCAGCATAGGAAGAGCTTCAAAATGCCTCTTCGCACTTCAGCTTCGTTTTAGGTTGGAGCGCCCGCCGCACCTGGGGAAATTGGAGGAGGGGATTAGCACACTTGCTAAGTGGACGAGACGAACCAACTCGTCTAAACCGACTCTGATTGTTAGGGTAGGCATGCTTTAGAGTTGTTTTTCTATTAGAACTAAATGAATTCAGTTCATATTCGATAGCCGTCTTTGAGTAATAAAGCATACAGTATAACATCGCAGTTTATCATACTTCTTACCACGGCCATGCTCGTCCCTGCATGAAAACAGAGATAATATTTACACCTGCATAAGACAATAGGTGAGCATGCAACTATCTTATATGCGATCATTGGTGCTACGCACCACTAGGGACTTAATCGAAGTTGGCATGCGACGCTACCCTTTCAGCCTAGGTTGCAAGCCTTACTGAAGGTCCCGCATGCCTCGCGCCGAAGCACGATAAATTATTCCCCCTAGGACGAATCGGTTCCGATGCCCCGGATACCGTTTCGAGGAAAACGAACTTGTGCACAAGCTGTCCATGACCATGCCTATGTGCGAACAGTTTCATATATGTAACAGTTTTGTATAGCGCGGATAGTATCGAGCGGCATTATCATTTCTCGTAACTCATGCAATGATTCATTTTCTCCAAAGCCGTACAACGATTTAGCGTCCCGTGGGCACCAAATTGTCCGAGGCATCATAACCCATTGATCGACGTTTCACATTATTTTGCAGCACTTGAAATAGTCTATCTTTTTACTAGAACCTTAAACTTTTTCGTTTATGTGAGAAACTTGTATTTTTCAGAGTAGATTACTCAAAATCGATACATTTTTCCCGAGTTCTTGACCTTAGTGGATTGGCATGCAATTAACTTGGCATCGTTCGATTTGAATGAATTCGAAGCAAGGAATAAGTTTGCGGGACAGAGTAAAAAAGAAGGGTCGAATCACCCACCGATTACTTTACTTCGTACCGGTCATCCAAGCGCTACGCAATGTCAATCCTTAGTTACGTGAGCTCATACAGTGGCACCAATGCTTTGTTAGAATTTTTTCTTTTCCCCTTGTATCGAAATTGTAATTGCATCCATAAAAATGATGCAAAAGCACTTCATCAAGCCCAGCGGCAAAGCTCCAAGAAAACTATACAACGGTCCGGTCCCGTCGAAGGGACTCTTATAGAGAGCTCACTCGCCGAGACGCAGCCCGCTGCATCTAGGACTTATTCCAACAGAAGTCGTTCCATTAGTTGGATCGATTCTCGTAACTTCCGTCCAAATTGATTTGAATCGATGCCGCAAGGTGTTATCGTTTACCAAGCTTAGCGATCGAGTCAGATGGCCATCTAAGTTCCCGGCCGATCTGACTCGACGCAAACATATTATGAAGTTCCGTAGCCTATCGAAAGCGGGGCCTACAGTAGTGATCTCTCCAGGTGTGTTCTTGTCTTCTGCAAGTATTTTAGCCGAGATCGTGATCTTCTCCATCCCTTCGAAGATGATGTGTCTTGGGTCTTTCTTGCTACCTTCGCTAAATTATTTAATATGTCCTGTACTTTTTTTTAAATAGTTGGTAGTGGATTTGTCTCCGCCCAACATATTGTATAAAGACAAATCATGGTTATTATATGATATCTTTATTTCTTTTATTTTGTGGATGAGATTAGCTAGCTGTGGTTTTACTGCATTTACAGCTTATGTATATTTATTATACGGCTAGCTTGTCTACGTTCCTAGTCCTACATATTTTGGGACTGGAACGTTATATATTTTTGTGGTGGTCCATGCAGGTCAAGGTAAATTGTTTGGTTACTTTACCGTACCAAGCAAGCCTGCGTATAGGATTAGAGTCTAGGATCTCATTTACATACTTGACCTCCTTCCTCGATTCCGTTTTTGAACACTTGCTCGACTCCTTGATTTGCATCTTGTTTGATTCCTTCTACCGTAAATTCTTCTCCTTTCGTGTTTGATAGTGGTTAGGAAGATACCATACTAGATAGATATGTTCCATTGACCCATCACACTACTAGTTTAACTCTTGTAAGTTGGGTAGAATACCTCACGACCTAATAACTCCTTCATCCTCGTGACCCATATTAATAAGTTTACCTAGAATTTAGAGGACCCTAACCCATCTAGTCAACCAAGCCATAGACAAGGAAACACTAGGACGACTGCATAGGCCCAAACTTCGGACGAGACTTAGATTTTAAGGATCTTGGACTATTTAATTTCTTTCATCATTATCCCCCTACTTATACTTTGACTATCTTATGTTGCTAAATTAGCCTAAGTTTTACAAGCTTAATTCTTTATCGAGCTTGATCATGGCATGTTTTATTGGGTGCGCACCCACTAACATATTGTCTAATCAGAATCGGTGCATGATGGTCTGATCAACCTAGTACACTTTGGTTTGCTTTTTATATATCGTTCTACGTGGATGGAGATAGTTAAGCTTGGCCTCTAGAATGTCATCTACGACTGCCTTGGTAATTCATTTTGGAAATTTTCAACCGTCTTTGAACCACTTATCCGTATTCGATAACATCTTCTTCGAACTCTTTATTATCTTCGTCTTTCGCATATTTTTGAAATTCAAATGCTCGTACTTGTTATCCCCTAAGTTGTCCCACCATCTATTGCTAAGATAGATAGTCCCTGACCAACCAATGTGACTATAATCCCATTATGAGTTCCTTTTTCCTCGACCCTCGATTCATTATCGTGACCTTCTAATCATTCTTGAAACTTGAGAATGAGTCAAATCATTTCCTTAACCATACCCTAAACCTAGACGACTATATTCTCTCAAGGAATCATAACTCCCAAGTATCTAAATTATTCTCAATTCCTTGCTATTTTCTAATTCATGTTATCATGATTTTATTGCCTTAACTAGCAACCCTCATTCAATACCATATTCATGATTATTTTTGTAAATATCGAAATCATGATTTTCTAACACGTGTTTGTGTTAAACATCGTTTCCTTGACTCGCCTAATAATTGATCGTGTTTCCTTATTGATATACCCTTGTACCTTCTCAACCCCCTAATTATTCTTAATTTCGTGGACGAAATTCTTGTAAGCTGGGTAGGATGTAAATCCCCTAAATTTTTACTATGATTTTTTTTCTTTAAATTGGTATGGATGTTATTTTATTTTATTCGTCGAGTGTGAATGTACGAGGTACATATTTTTAGAAAATATTTTGACTATATATTTTATTTATATAAAGGGAGTATAGTTTCAAAATAATACATGATAATAATTTTTGTTATTTCTTAAAGAGGAGAAAGGCGTCGCATCGAGATTGTCAAACTTATTATTTTATTTATTTATAAAAGGCTATCTTATTTTATTTTAGTGGTCATTTAGAAAACTAGGTTTTAAGTGAATATTCTACTTGTGTGAGGTACATGAAATATAAACTCACCTATATTTTAGTTTCAAGAACGTATATGAAACTATTTTATTCATTGGCAAAAGGTATTTCAAGTATGTGATTTTTGAAATTATTTTATATCAATAAAAAGGAATTATGAAGTTAGTTCATATTAATGTTTAAATAATTATGAATTTTCAAAATTATTATTTTATTCATTTATTGTTATATATACATATATAATTTGAAAGTTGTTTCCTTACATGTTTTATTATTATTGTAATTTAAAATTTTGATTTTATCTTATTTGAATTTAAACATAAGATTATCTAGATTTAAAATTAATATAGATTTGAATAAATTAGTTTTAATCTAATTTAGATTAAAATAAGTAATTATCTATTTGGGTCCAATCCTTATCTACCAAGGATTTCCTCAACCCTATATATAGGGGAGTTTCCCATTGAGTTCTCCAAATATTATTCCACAAATTTCCACCATAAAAGTGTCGTGTATCGTGTCTGTGCCAATTCCTCCGTGACAGCCGGTGCTGGTCTCGGATCCGACCCGGGGAGTCTTTCCAATATAATATTTTACATATACAATCATTTTCACCCCTCCGGCCAATTCTTTCGCTGCCACCACCACTGTCGAACTTTCTACCACTAACCCGTCTTCCTCGTCTCCACCAGCAGCTAGCCCCCACAACCGTAGCGCACCACCTTTCGTCCACCGATCCAGCCAACTTTACCCCATCCACTTTCTCCGACATCACCGCCAACTTCACCATGCTGACCCTCGTGGCCGCCCTTTTCCCATCACCTCCACGTCCTGCCGACCGCTCCGGTCCCATCCACAAAAACCACCCCACCACCATTACCACCACCAACATTGCTATCTCGGCCATCTTCCATGACCCAGTCCTCAGGCCGACCAAAACACCACTACCACCGTCAAAGGAAAAAAAAGAAGGGAACCCAAACCCGAGCCCAACAACCACCGTCGCGGTGAAACCAGCCAGTGCGACGATAACCACGTCCACCACAACCACATCGGATTCTACCGATCCTCCCTGCCCACCACAGCCAAAGCCACCATCATCTCCGTCATCACCATCACAGCCACTAGCACCGACACAATCTCTGCCACCAACACCAATGATAGCCAGCAAAGCCCCAAGATACCATCACCGCCGCCACTAAATCCGGCCACCGGTGCCACCACCCATGACAACACCCCAACCCGCCGCCAACAAACTTCTGGCCAAACCCCAAAAATAATAGAAATCATCACCACCGCCCACAAAAACACCCAGTAGACAAAATCACCACCACCAGAATCACTTACCTCGCAGCCCGTACCGTGGCAAGGTGGTGCGCCATCGTGAAATTCGGTCGTACCTTGAGATTCCACGCTAGCGCCTCTGCCACCGGGTCCCAAAGCCGTGCTCTCCCGCGGCCCTCATCGTACCCATCGCCGTGTCCCTCATCCGTGGCTCGCTGCGGGCGCCTCCACCCGTGCCAAGTAGTCAACCGACCCCGACCGAGCTCCGAGCAGTGAGGAGCACCTTCCACTGTAAACCCCTTCTTTGTCTTCCTCTTTCGCTCCCACATCTCTCTCTCATCCGTGAGCCACTCCTGCAGCACCTCTCTCCACCTTCCCTCTGCCTTCTCTCTCCTTCACCCGAGTTATCAACTCCCCTCTCTCTTCCACTCATTTTTTTCTCTTCCCATACTCTTCTCTCACTTACTTCTCTTTTCCTTTTTGAATGTTATTTTCTCTATGCAAAGAAGGGACAACTGCTTTGCTTTTGCCTCTTTGCTTTGTGTGTCTTTTGTGTCCTTTTGTTTTTTTTTGTTTGTTTGCTTACTTTGTCTTATTTTTATTTTTATTTTCTTTTTCTTTTGTTGATTTGGAACTGTGGTGTTTTTTATATATAGTTATTATCATGACTATTATTATTAATTATTATTTTTACAGTTGACTAAGAATTATGGTTATTATTAGTTGCTAATTTTAGTATATATATATATATATATATATATATATATATATATATATATATATATATATATATATATATATATATAATATATATATAATATATATATATATATATTCTTACACATACTATTAGTATTATTGATTTTCTACATATATCATCATTGTATCATTTTGTAAAATTAATTTATGACTCTTTAGTCTAAAAGAATTGTACTTTAACAAAATAGGGTTAAAAATGTTAATTTTTATATTTTCTAGCTGTTCTCAGAATATGATATTTGGCTTGATAGGCTAAAGTGTTATTATATTTTGTGATACTTTAAAATAAGCTTTTGACATAAAATATATATATTTATTTATACTATTTTTATGGTATAAAAAAATGGTTATAATATTTTCAACCTAAATTAAATTATAGTTTTTATATAAAAATAATTCTTTGCGACTTCAAGTATTTCTCTAACACTATTTGAAGAACCGTAATAAAATTTTCATAGTATTATAAAACCTCTTTCAAAATCATATATTATTTTCCAACATCCTTCGATTTTCATCCATCCCACAACTAATCCCATTACTCCTAATCCCTCGCCAATTCTATACCTCCTCCTGTCGACCTTAACTAATCTGACCATTCTGGACCCGATGGAACAATTTGTGCCATCATCGGAGGCCGTCTCACATATTCGTAACACTGAAGTTCAATTTCATGCCATCATGATCATTTGCACCACCTTAGGCATCACACCAGGTAAGATACCTTGCCATTTGCTATCTATTTTACTTTAGCTCATATTCATGCATATATTTATTATTATTTTTTTGCAAAATAAACTGTGCTACAATGTCATAATTAGATAGATTATACTGTGTAGTTCTATTTTTTGTACTTATTATTTTTAAGCATATTAACCTTAGATTTAAGGGACCACCCTTGTTTGTGTTGCATACATTGGCCTTGACACGTTTGTGCCACGAAGTCATGTGTCGCATATAGAACTCGGACATGCGTGTCTGGCTGGCCACCAGTACGTATAAGCCGTGCGATAGGGCTAACTGCTAATAGTATTGCATAATAGTTTGACTTAGCGGTTATAGAGGTTATGTGTTGTTAAGGCAACATATAGTCATTTGGTGAGGAGGACATATCCTTAGCGTATGGGCTACTATACACATTTCTCTTATGACCGTACACTCCGTCGGAGATGCGGGTTGACGACCCATTTATTTCATTGCTTGCACGTTCGAGGAACGGTTATGCTTGAGGCCCCTGGTGCCCCAAGTGGGGACTATGCGGATCCCATTTTAGCCAGAGAGACCATGCGTTAGAGGGTGTTCTTAAAACTGTATTCACTAGAACGGTTAGGCTACCTTATCCGTTAGGTATGAGTACTTTTGGTTTGGGTACTTATATCTGACCGTGGCTTGGAATAGTAACTTATTATGGACTAGTTTGCCATATCTTATCCTTGTTTGGTTGTAGGTATGGCTCACTACTCCGATGAGAAGGTATTGAACCATGTTGTGGTCCGGATACCTTATTGGATTCGTAGCATGGAAAGATACGTCATCATGAATTAGGGTGCCATCTCCTGTCCTTGTTTGGTTGGCGGATCGTACGCTAATTCAATGGTGTGTATTAGACCATGTTATGATCCAATTGACTTATTTATTGAGCAGTTTATACTCAGTTTTATGGCATGATATTATGTGTCTTGTTACGTCCCTCTGAGGATCTGGTGATCTCTCCAGGTGTGTGTTCTTGTCTTCCGTAAGTATTCTAACCGAGATCGTGATCTTCCCCATCCTTTCGAAGATGACGTGTCTTGGGTCTTTCTTCCTACCTTTGCTAAATTATTTCATATGTTCTGTACTTCTTTTCTTTTAAATAGTTGGTAGTGGATTTATCTCTGTCCAACATATTGTATAAAGACAAATCATGGTTAATATATGACATCTTTATTTTTTTCATTTTGTGGATGAGATTTGCTAGCTGTGGTTTTACTGCATTTACAGCTTACGTATATTTATTATACGGCTGTCATGTCTACGTTCCTAGTCCTACGTATTTTAGGACTGGGACGTTAGATAACCCAACTCCTGACCCATTCCCCCATTCCCTCATTTACTTCCCGCGTTCAACTCCCCCTAAAAATCTCTCCACCACTATCACTTATTCTTCCTACAGCACAGCACCCTCACTATTTCTCTCCTTCCCAACTACAACACTCACAACCCCCCTCTAAATCAACAGCACCCTAAATCACCCCCCTAACTCTTAAACCACCACCACATCTCCCATTCTTCCCCCAACTCCAAACCCTCTCTCGGCGCCCGACCCTCGGCCAGTGTGCCCCCGCGGCGACCTCCTGTCCCGTGCGCCTCCGCAACTAATTTTCCTGACCGCGGCACCTCTTCCCGCGACCTACGGCCCACGCTGTCGCCGATCTGAAAGGTCGCCCGAGTACCGCTGTCATGTTCGCCGTGACGCGTTCCGAGGCTCCTCGAGTCGTAGACGACGCTCTGCGGAACCAATCCGAGTCCGAGGCCACCCTTCGAATTTCGTCATCAGATTATTCAATATAAAATTCTATCCGAGTAGTCGTCCCTTCCCGTAGTCGTAGTCCGTGATGACCCGATCTCGATCCCGCTACGGGATTCGATTATTTTTTTATGTTGCTTGTGTGGATACTTGCAACGATCCTTGGATCGTTGTTTCGATTTCGTACTTGGAACGATTATCGAATCGTTAGTTCGAATTCAGACTTGGGAATTAGTTCTGTGAAGACTTTGTTTAGAATTTGTGAAGCTTGGTTCTGTGATGTTGTTTTGGCTAGGAATCGTGTTTAACTAGAAGTTGTGTTTTGGCTAGAAATTAGTTCTATAGTTCTGTTATATGTGTGACTCTTTAATATATAAATGTATATACATATATATGATTTAAAAAGGGAAATTATGTTTTAACTATAGTCTTAATATTTGTGACTCATTTAAAAATATATATGTATATAATATTGCTATTTTTGAAAACCTGGTTTTTACAAAATATACCATTATATAGATATATATTTTTACATTTTATTGGTTCATTTATGTTTGACGTAGTTTTGGTTAATTGTATCCACTTTGGCGACAACCGAAATAGTTGACTGAGCTTTTAGCGAAATGCAAACTCTACTGGTTATTCCCGTACGTTGAGACGTAAGCTATTAGCAACATGTGATTGACCAAGTCTGAGACTCTATTTGTCCCTGCCATGTGGCTTTAAATTATTTTAGACTTTGTAGAACTTGTTACTTGGCATTTTGTATTTTAGGTGCTGGGCACTTGTGCCTTCTGACTGGACCACTTTCTGGCTTTTAGGAGATCGCCGCAGCATAGATTAGGGTTTTAATTCTTCTTTATTTATTTTCATAAATGTGTTGTAAGGGCATAAGCGATTTTTCCCTTTCTTTCTCTGGGCCCTGTATTGCATAGCTTAGGAGTAGCGTAGCTCATTTTCTGTGTTTTATGTTGATAGTATCGCACGCTAGTTTATCTATAAATGAAATCGAAAATGTTATTTTCTAAAAAAAAAATTAACGATTTTCTTACATAAATTAGAATGCCTTAAATTCAAATTTTATATATCAACAACTTCACGTTTTTATCATTAAAAAGAAAAAATATAGTTATATATATATATATAGTATAAAGTACAAGCTTTTCCAAATAAATCAAGATGGCTATCTTTCCAAATAAATTCAAATGGACTCTTTTATACAAATTGGAAAATAAGTGTAAAATCAGCGTTAGAGTAATTGAATCGTTAATGTAATTATTAAAATAGAAAATTGACTATGACCAATATTAGAGATTGTAACTAGAACACCTAAAAATGGTTATATTGGAACTGAGACGTCCTTTTAATTAAATGTAGGGTTTCAAGGACTAGACTGAGATCCTCCTTCCCTCCACCTTTCTTTTTACAAAACTCAAGGCAAGTACACTACTGAATTCTCGTATTTTTTTATTGCATGTTCACACATTGTACCACAGAGTTCTTTTCTATGAACTTAATATTGACTCTGGGTATTGGGGAGTAGTGTAGCACTTGTGACCAAACTCCCTTAGAATTATTATGGATAGCTGAAGCCACACTTGCATGTGTGTCAAAGCCGGATCGTATGCTAGAATACAAATTGAATCTAATCAAATCACAATTGTTTCATTTCATCAAATATTTCAATTGTTTCCTTGCATCACATATTTCAATTGCTTCCTTGCATCAAAATATTTAAATTGTTTCCTTGCATCAAAATATTTCAATTGTTTCCTTGCATCAAAATATTTTAAATTTTTCAAATATGCAATTTTCAATTATTGCTTAAAATGCTAGAATTTGGAATTATGTACTTGTTTATTCCTGACTCGAAACTCCCTTTTTTACCATAGGTGTAGTGCCTGTGGTTCGTATTACGTATTTCTGGAATACGTGTACGTATTTATTCTTGTATTGCATGATTTCCTTGCTTAATTTTCTCCCTGGGCTTGGTTTATTCTTGGTTTGGGTTGGCTTGGTTCGGTTTGGGATTGCTCTTGGTTCATCATGAACCAAGGGGTGAATCCCCTACCTACCACCACCACTCATATTTATTACCTATTCTTCTTATCTCTCTTTATTAATCTCTTCTTCTTCTTCCATTTACTCCCTTCACCTACCAGAGAGAGAAGAGAGAGGTCTAGGCAAGTACAACTTGCTTCCACAAGAGAGCCCATTTTTATTGTTCCATTAGCTTTTCCTCATATTTCTAAAATACATTAGAACTTGTCATTTTCTATTTTGAGGCTTTAATTTTTGTAGATCTAGAAATTAGTTATTTTCGGATTTTTGTGGTTTTGATCTATCAAACTTCTTTGTTTTCAAGTTTTGATGGTTCCATGTTTTAGAGAATTTTATTCTACCCAATTTTGACCTTTGAAAAGTTGGATTTGGACTTATTTTGACCAAGTTATGGACTTTTGAAGCTTTGGGTTCAAACCATGGAGTTTTTGCTGATTTGGAGAAGACAGTGAGCAGTACGCGAGCTTTTTAGCTTGCGCCACTGAGCTGCGCGCGCTCTTTAGTACAGCACAGTCTGACTCATACGCTGCCTTTTGGAGGCGTATATCTTACATACGCTGCCTTGGTAAGGAGTCGTATGGACCTCATATGCTGCCTTGACAAGGAGTCGTATGGACCTCATACGCTGCCTTGATGAGGAGTCGTATGGAGTACATACGCTGCCTTTTGGAGACGTATGTCTTGCGTACGCTGCCTTGATGAGGAGTCGTATGGAGTACATATACTACCTTTTGGAGACGTATGTCTTGCTTACGCTGCCTTGATGAGGAGTCGTATGGACCTCATACGCTGCCTTGAAGAGGAGTCGTATGGAGTACATACGCTGCCTTTTGGAAGCGTATGTCTTGCGTACGCTGACTTGAGCGTAGCCTGACTTGAGCGCAGCCTGACTTGAGCGCAGTCTGACTCAGGCGCAACCTGATGTTTAGGCGCAACTGGACCTGACCCTACTTACCCTGGATCTTCTATAGCCCTGTATATTGATATTTTATTAGATATTTAATGTCTATTTTATATCCTTACGCCTTTTGTCCTGAACTTGATAATCACGAATTTACTTGATATGTTTGGAATTGATAATTAAGCATGACGTGATAGTGACCCGTAGTAGTGCACTCCTGACATAATAACCTGACATGACCTGATAGTGGCCCGTCGTGGCGCACTCCTGACAAGTACACTTGGAATGATAACCTGACATGATTATCTCGAATAGCTGTTGCGACGGCTACCTGACATGACATGACCTGTATAATTAATCTGGACACCGTGGGCGATTGTGTTTGTATAAATAAACCAGTCCTGTCTTGCATCATGTCTAGGACAGGGACTCCTGAGTACCACGGTCAGGAGTACCTACTAAAATGGACTAAGGCTAATAACTAGATTAATACATTAGTCATGACGAGATTTCCCAGCTACAGGCAATCCCGTTACCTGGGCACGCCTTGGGATCTGTAGCCTGCCGTCGAGTAGGGCACATTTCCAGCACACTGTCATATGTTGCACCCTTCAAGCTACCTAAGGGTACATTCGTTTCCTGGACGATGTACCCACCTGAATTCAACTCTAATCTTTTAACCCGGGTAACCTGGATGGTCTGCAGGGCTTGTGGCTGTAGAATAATCTTACTGCATCTTGTTAGTAATTAGGCTTATGACAACCCTAGTTAGTTAAAGTATCAAGCCGTAATTCTTGCTTGGCCGTGAAGTGATTGGACGGAGTCTAACCAGTCTAGTCTTGCCCTGATCCTGTTCCAGATTATTGAATAACCAGAATGCTTGTATTTATTTTACCGATAAATGGTGAGAATTCCAAGTTCTGTTCAAACGAAGGGTTACAACCCCGGTCCTTGTTTGGTTTACGGGTTGTAACCTGGTTATCTGAATGGTTCCATGGTTATCTCGTCGTATATCATCCTGGTGTATTTTCTTTATTTCCAATTCTTACTTTTATTTATATCTTGTGCTGATTGCTGGTTTTAGTTCTTAAGTGAAGCCTCCTTTGTGGCACTTGCTCTTTCTGGGGTCTGACCCAGCTGGTTTTGTGTGGCCAGATTTCGGAGCAGCTCTAGAGGATCTACCGACCTTCCAGCCAGATGGTGGCCACTAGACGGAACCCTGGCAACGAGTGGGTTATTTTTGGCTCTTCCACTCTATTGTAAAAATATTCTTTTGAGGCGTTTAGCCGACGAGCACCTGTTTAGCTCGATTGCACTTACTTACTGTCTGCCTACGGGCTGTAACATGATTAACAGATCCTAGGGTTGATCATGTATGACTAAACTCTTGCTAGTCCTGACATTTTGTAATGACTAGCTTCAGGATCAACTGAATATG
This sequence comes from Iris pallida, assembly GCA_029216955.1. Classification (NCBI taxonomy): domain Eukaryota; kingdom Viridiplantae; phylum Streptophyta; class Magnoliopsida; order Asparagales; family Iridaceae; genus Iris; species Iris pallida. Next base: position 6,111,838 of record JANAVB010029820.1, on the reverse strand, counting down.
TTATATTTGGGACGCCTTACTATTGTATATTTAATGATCATACATCTTGTGACTTTTACTTACTTGCTTGTGATTGAGACACTAGGCTTGTTCATGACCTTAAGAGACTGTTGGCTTGTAGATAAACCCTCATGTATCTAGACAGCCGTGACCGTATAGCGAGATGGATTCCATTTCATATACGTAGCTGGCTATGTCTGCCCCCGCTCTCCAGTATTCTGGTTCTGGGGCGTGACAATAGGCGAGTTTAAGGAGGAAGAGCTATTCTTCAATAGCCATTATGATCCCAACTTGTACCCGGAGGAGTCACTGTAACCCACTTTGGAGAACACTACCCCGGAGGCATCTGAGTCGGCTACTTAGTTAGCTTAGAGTTGCTTTACTTTGTTGCTTAGCTTTCCCTTCCTGAATTGTATTTGAAGTTGTAACTTTAGTACAACTTTGTTGTTCAGCTTTTACTTTCAGCTATGGCTTAACTTGTATGTTTTGAATTATTGAATAAAAAGTTTTTAATTTTTCGTAAATTTAGATGTTGTGATTATGAGTTCCACTATTGATCATATAGCTTACTACCACCGTCTCACCACGGTATAGGCTGGACATGATTCGACTTGACCCAAACATCTTGGGATCGGGTCGTGACAGACGATCACCACGTTTGATACCCATTTAGACCAAGCTAAGGCCCAGATACATAGTCAGTCAGTGTTTTGTTGGCCCGTTCGGTCTCAGTCAACTTGATTTTGATAGTTAACTAAACCATGTTAACTAAACCATTGTTTGTGTCGCAATATGATACAACTGTTCCAACTGAAGACTCAACAATATTGTGACTATTACTGGTTGTACTGTGTCAAATTGTATTTCATCAATGTAAATTTACATTTCATTTGAGTTTAGGACTTATGTACTGTTTGCCATTAAAATTATTTTGATTGAAATCTTAATACAAACAGAACAGTGATACAATATAGGACTTAGATGTAGTCCTAGGAGTACACTTTTGTTTAAGCTGGATCCTTAGTGCCAATGGAGCGAGTGGTAATGCGTTGACTCCGTTGACCGGCTGACGACGGTTATCGGTTCTCTGAAGGTGTTGATTGCTCTGGGTGCTGGAGCTTGCTGAGAGGAGGAAGATGTTGAGTGTCTAGAACTGCCTCTCGGTGATTCTCTGTTGTCGATTCTCTCTGTGTTGTGAGTCTTCTCTTCTGAGTCTCTGTGTCTGTGTGAAGGAGATGATCCTTCTATTTATAGTTTTGCAGGCTGGCTGCTCATGCGCGCATGCAGGATGCGCCGGTGTGGGGATGCCACGTGGAGGTTGCTGATGGAGGCGCACGGATGCTGCGGCCTGATCGAGGGGGAGAACTCTTCATACTGCTGTTGTGAGCCGGCACGTAGCAGAGAGAAGATTTTTCCGTTGCTGAAATCTTGGATGAGTTGAGTCAAAAGACACGTGTCGTCGACTCATGGTTCGAAGATCTCGGATTTGATGGAGAGAAGTGATCTGGTGAGCTGCGTCTTGGATTGGGCGCAAGAGGAGGCTGCGGCTCATAACCTTTAGGAGTTACAAACCATTTGGGGCGCATGGCTTTTGAGGCGCATGCAGGCGACTTTCCTTCTGTCTTTCGGGATCAGAGAGCAGTCTGAGGCGCATGGCTTTTGAGGCGCATACTGATTTGGACGCATGGCCGTAGAGGCGCATGCTGATGGTGGAGTGGCCACGTGGCAGTAGCCGTCGAAATAAAGTCATGATGATGCTGACGTTGCTGACGCTTCGTTTTCTGAATAAAGCTGTCAACTGTTCAGACTTTGGGAGGCGTGCTGCCAACTCTGTCAGTTCAGCATTTAATATTGGTGACGTTCGATGGATAGCTGAGTGGGCGCGTCGGTTGGCGTTCCACTCGGTATGGAGATGTGTGAGGGTGCACCCTCTGTAATGCGCCGAGTACTGAGGGCGCGTCTATGTGATGCGCCTGATGCCGAAGGGCGCGTCCGTGTGATGCGCTGTCTGGCTGGCGCATCGGACATGTCTTTTAATGATGCGGCTGTCTCGCTCTTCGAGTGCCATAAATAGCCGTTTGGCTGAATTCGAGGCATCCGGTTCATCCATTTAATGTAAATTCATTGCACGGAATTCGGAGGGCCATCCACTTGGCGCGTGGGTTTGATCTGCCCGGCCTATAAATAGTGGCATGGAGAGAAGATTTGCTTCTCATTCCCTCACGTACTTCCAACATGAACTTGAACATGCGGGTGCATTCTATTGACGAAGTGCTCCCGAAGGTGAAGATGAGACGCTGTGTTGTCTTCGATGCTCTTGAAGGTGACTGTTACATCCAAAAGACGGAGTCGAGGGCTTCCGAGACAGGCGGAAGGTGCCTGTTGCATCCAAAGATAGGGATGCTCGGGCCTTGTCCCCGTTATTCCGGAAGAGCCGTAGATCGGAATGGCGGTGCTAGGCTCTCTCTTCCTTCAAAGTGGGGTTTCCCCACTTTGATCGTGTTGAAAGCTGCTCCTTTAGCCGCGGTTTCGATCACGGTCTTCCTTCGGCTTTGGAGGCTCTTTCGAAGCCTCCCCTGGCCACAGCATTTGCGGTGCTCTTCTCTTCCTTGGTTCCAGCCAGAGGGTTAAATGCTTTGCTTGGCGAAGCACTTATCAGGTGAGCCTGGCTGGAAGAGCGGCACATAACTGGGCTCTGCTCGGCCAGGTGAGCCTGGCTGGAAGAATTTGGCTGAAGGGATGCACATAGCTGGGCTGCTGAAGGGATGCACACAACTGAGCTGCTGAAGCACAACTGAGCTGGATGCACATGACTGAGCTGCTGAAGATATGGTGGGATGCGCCCGGTTGGAGGCGCATGATGTCTGCTGCGCCTGACTGACAGCGCATGGTGACTGGCAGCGCATGATGACTGCTGCGCCTAATTGGAGGCGCATGGTGGCCGCTGGCTGTAGACTTAGGATCTTTCCTTTGTAGAAATTCTCCTTTGTACAACCTTTTCTAGACATGTAATAGACTTTTATATATAATGAAAAGTCCTTCTTCAAATGTCTATACTTATTGACTTTGCTGTGAAGTTCTTCGTCTGAGTTCTAGCGCATGTAGTGTCTGGCGCATGGGCTTTCTGGTTGTGAAATTCCATGCTTCTACAAGACCCCCTTCAAAGTTTTCAAAACTTTTGAATAAGTTTTGGAATACTTTGAATAAGAAGCATGGAGGTCAGGGCGCATGATTTCTGGGCGCATGCCTGTTCGGGCGCATGCTTTTCTCAGTTAATGATGATGGTGCCGAAAAGATTAATGATGATCTTTTGGTTTTATTTGCTGCTATCCTTGTACAGAACCCGAGGCGACGGCTGAGATCACACGTCATCTGTTCACGCGTGCGACCAAGCCCTATAAATAGGTAAGAGTTGGAGAGAAAGGGTTTTTCTTCTCCTTCTTCAAAACCCTAACTTCTCCTTCCTCGAGAGAATGGCTCCCAAGACTCCTCGCGGTGCTGCCGGCAAGGGGAAGGAGAAAGCGAAGGAGTCCGCGGAAGTTGCGGCGGCTGTCGTTCCCCGTCGGCCTGCCGAAGTTCGGCCGGAGGTGGTTGGTAAGTCTCATTGTCCGTACGCCAACGCACATAGGCCTTGAGTCTTTAATGATGTGCCGCGGTCTTTGCCCGCCGACGCGCATGGGTTTAAACCCTGGTGATGCGCCGAGGCTATACTGCTGACGCGCATGGGTTCAAACCCTGATGATGCGCCGAGGCTATACTGCTGACGCGCATGGGTTCAAACCCTGATGATGCACCGAGGCTATACTGCTGACGCGCATGGGTTCAAACCCTGATGATGCGTCGCAGTTTTCTCCTTTAGACACATTTGTGTGTTCTCTTCTGACTTTTTCTGATCTTTTACTAGTGTCGATGGCAATCCCGCTTTTGAGTGAAGTTTTCTTGGAGGCTGCCTTCAACCAAATAGGAGTAGAGCATAACGAGGAAGTGATAAACCCTGCTCAAGATGCTCTTATGCTGGATCAGCCTCCTGAGAGAATGACCCTAATCCGTGAACAGCAGTATTGGTTCCTCAAACGGATGATGGAGCGTGGAGTCATTAAACCATCCACATCTGATAAAGTGACCTTCCTGAAGCCTGAGTTCCTATTTGGAGACCGTCTCACTTCTACTGACTCGTCAGTACTGAAGGTCAAGGAGGACTGGTTCTTTACGGCGAATGGAGTGCATATGACTGTTAAGCAACTTGAACGTCAGTGGCCTTTGACGTCTTTCTGTCGCCTTGTTTCCCAGAGGAGGATGTCTTGGGAGCTTACCCCTTCTCAGGGGGGAGCGGTGACTGGTGTCATCCAAATTGATTCTACTTCCGACCAACGGGATGCTTTGACCGTTGTACGGTCTGGGTCTTCTTACACTTGGCAGACTTTACGTCCTGGGAGCCTCTACAGTGATGTACCCATTGATACGTTTGCTTATAGTGCTTCGACTTTTACACATCGTATGTTTTTGATGGAACGTTCCTACCCGACAGGAGAGTTTCGGGTGGAGGGTTGGTGCCATTACGTCTCCAAATGGGATAAACTGACGCTCTGGATCTTGTCGCGGTTTCGGACTGAGCTCCGAGAGATCGGGTTGACTGCCACGATCCGTGCTACCCAGGCGGGTGTTGACCTTAATAGGCACATGTTCCTCGCACTCCTGGAGATGTTTGATATCCATACCGGGACCTTCTTTACTCCGGTAGGGGAATTAGGGCTCGCACTTCATGAGATGTATGAGGTGTCTAAACTCCCTTGGGGGTCGGAGCCCTATGAAGAGTACTTTCCAACCAATGAGGAACTTCAGGTCCTGGGGGACAGAGCTGATGAGATGACGGCCGTCTTCAAGGAAGTGGCGAGTCATCATTACTATGTGCAGAGAAGGGATAAAAGCGGGTCGCAGCCCCATGTAACCGCTTGGAGAGATTATGTCTTTAGACAAGACAAAGAGGATTCTTCGAAGTTTTCTACTCCGCCGGCGCTCTCTCGTAGCGATGTGCTGTCCGAAATGAGCACGTTAGGGGAGAAGAATCCCCGAGGAAATGAAGACCAGCAGTCAGATGCACGTTCCTACAGCTGCTTCTGGCACCTTGCTTATCCAATGTCATCCAAGGCGGTTTTGGTCGCCTATCTGATGATATGGCTCCGGGATTGCGTGTTCGCAGGTGGATCTGGTGCCGTCGAGAGGGTGACTCGAAACTTAATCCTACCAGCCGTAAAATTGGTCTTCGGCCGGCGCTTGGCTCTCCTCCCCGCAATGGTATGTAACCTGCAGTGAGGTTTGCGAGAGTTTGCTGGAAATGTGATTCATGATAGAGGCAGAAAAAATAACTTCCCGTGCGCCGAATTGCCGTTTCACTATTTGATGGGATGGCTGATTCTGCATCATCCCAGTGTGATGAGCCCAGGCTCGGAAGGAGATTATAAGGCTGGAGATGCATTCCTTCGTCGTTTCCATCGGAGGAGCTGGTCGTATACTGGTGTCCCGGTTTGTAGAAAGGTTTTATCCCGTCTTCAGGGTTGGGAGATCACCAAAGTTGGTCCCATCTATTTGGGTTTTGAGGCCAACGAGGATTTAAGGGACCTGGGCGAAGGTACCACCACTCTGCCTCAATGGGGATTCCGCTGGTTGCAAAGTATCCGGCCGTCCCATCTGGTGTACCGGAACAGGAATCAGTGCTACCTGGAACCATACTTGCCGAGCCGCTTTGCGCGGCAATTTGGTTATGCTCAGATGATGTTGGATAACCCCAGTAATACCCTGGGGTATGTTGGAAGTTTGTTGGATGGTGCACGAGCTTGGCATTATTATAATGTCGGATGTACCAGAGCTCGTTTTACGTTGCCCGTCCCCGATCCGCGGCCGCCCATTCTTTACTCGGCCGCCAAATTTTACTATGTTATGGCTGCCCCGCCCCCCGGATATGACAGGGAGACCAGCCTTATCGCAGGCACCCAGTTAGTAGCGACTGGGGATACGTCAGTGAAGGCCCGGCCGCATCGTCCGTCAGGGGTGGGTCAACGGAGTGCCCCCTCCGCATCACAAGCAGAACCCTCGGGCGACCGATCGAAACGATGTGCAGATACAGGGGCTGAATCTCTTGTGCCGAAGAAGCAGAAGAAGGCATCGTTACCGACGGTGTCATCGGATTCGGCGTCCGAAGAGGTAAGGACATCCTACTAAATCTGATTTTGGTTCCGCCACTTACGAGGCCCCATCTTCTTTTGTAGGAGCCGCTAAAAAGAAAACCTCGTACCCCAAAGTCGGGTGGGAGTAGGCGAGAAGAGATAGCGAGCTCGTCTAGAGTGCGTATCCCGCCGACAATGATGTCTCTCATGGAGGAAGATCCGAAGGATACTGTCATCGTGGAGGTTCCGGTATCCCCGGGTTATGTCAGGAGGGAACCTGAGGGTGCAGCAGCTTCCAAGGTGATGAAGGCCACAGCAGAGGCTTCACATATCGAAGGTTTAGCAAGTGCGCAGCTTCCTGGTGATGAAGAGGAATGGAGTTCATCATCTTCCGATGACATCGCTCCGGAGCTGCAGGAGTCTGTTGCGGGGGCAGCAGAAGCGGTGAGGATAGAGGAGAGGGTTGATTCCCCTCCTGGTCATGATGAAGGGAGGTCGGCTGAATCATTGCCAAATCCTTCCTTGGCTTCGACCATGGACATAGAGATGGCTACCGATCAGGCGGTAGCGACAGATTTTGTCCCTGTAGAGGGACTTGAGAAGAATGAGACCCTTCTGCCGGTCTTGTCTCCTGGGGCTGGCCAGGAGATAAATGTTGATCTTCCCGTTTTGCCGGGGAAGGTAGCTGATGCTGATAGAACGTCGGGGGTAGAAGAGGTGGCCGTTGACGTCGGTGATTTCTCCGGGCTTGAGAAGGGTAAGGGTGTGGAACCCTCTGTTGCTCCTTCTACTTGGGGTACTATCACGACGCATGTGCCGGCTCCTTTTGTTCCTTCGGCTCATCGGGCTAGCAGTCTGGCCTCTGTTGATGAAGAGCCTATTGCTGCCGAGGTTCAACCTCTCAGATCGAGGTTGGCGGATCTTCCTCCGGTCCGCAAACTGAAGTAGCTCCCCCAACTCCTGCTATGACGCAGCAGGTGCTGGCGGATGCCGACGAGTATGTGAAGTTCCTCGTCGAAGGAGTGTACAAAATGCTGGAGAAAGGAGTATCTGCAGTGATGGATGCCAAGGAGAGCTTTGCGACAGCAAAAGCTTTGGCAATGCCTTGTATCGAGCTGATCCGCGTTCACCAAGGCCATGACCATATGGCCGAAATTCTGGAGGTTTCGGTGATTGAGCTGGACGAGCGGCTCGCGGAACTGCAGCGCATCCAACGAAATGACCTCTCTGTCTTGATAGATGCAGAGATAGGGAAGCTGATGGCTGAAATCGAGGCTTCCTATCGAGCCGATGTGAGCAGTTGGGAGCGTGAAGTGGCTGGGACTGAGGCTACGGCGGAGTAGTTGTCTCAATCTATGGAGAAGACGACGGAGAAGCGGGCTGCGGTGGACGCTAACATCGCAGAGGTTGATGCTGAGATGCGCCGTCTTGAAGACCAGCGGGCCCAACTTCAACTGGAAGCTGATCGTGTCCTGGCTGAACACGTGGCATTCAAGCAGGAGGAAACGACTCTTACTCAACGGACCCTTGCTTTGGCTCAGCAGCGACGACAGCTTGATGAGAAGTATGAGAGTAAAACTTCCGCCGAGGCTGTCGGATTAATGCGTCAAGAAGCCGAGCTCCGAGTCCAGGCGACTGTGGAAACTCGCACTGTCGACCTGAGACATCGAGTCAGAGAGCTCTCATCCCACCCTGGAGAGGATCGGGGACTGTAGCTTCTCTTCTTTTTATGTGTTTTTGCAACTCTTGCTGGGGAAATAGCGTATTTCTGTACTCCCTTCTTTGAAAAATAAAGAAATACACTATCTCTTTTTTTTGTGATGTGTTCATTTTTGATCTCATGAACTTGATGATTTATGTGGACCTATTATCTTTTGCGCACCTTGGTTTTTAGGTACAGATAATAAGTTTGAAGGAACCAACATGTTTGCTCAGAGGTAATGTGTACATGGCAATCATTAGGTTCAAATGATAGAATCTTCCTACTCAGAGGTATTTATGGACATGGTAGGAATGATCCTGGGGGATACGCTGAACAACTCAGAGTAATGTGGACATGGAAGTTCTGCGATCAATGTACGACAACACATGAGTTGTTTGTACGGGATGTTTACTCAGAGGTAATATGGACGTGGTAAACATGAAGGATAGCGTAAGCTCACAAAATGTAAGGTTCCGCTTTGTAGGATGTAGAGAGACAACTCAGAGGTAATGTGGACGTGGTTATCTTTCTACGGAAGGATGCCACGGAACAGCTGGGTTCCGGAAGCGTTTGATTTTTGTGAAAAGAGGTTGTTTGGGGAAATACATGTCTTGGAGGATGTCAAGAATAGTACTTCTTTAGGAACTTGCCGTTGATGGGCATCATGAACAAGTCCCCATTGGGTTTGGCGAGGCGGTAAGCACCGTTTGAGTATACCATCTCAATGATGAAGGGTCCTTCCCATTTGGGCTCGAACTTTCCTGGTGTCTTGTGAGTTAACACCATTGGCCTTCTGACTGCTAAAACCAGGTCGCCAACTTGGAAAGTTCTTTGCTTGACCTTCTTATTGAAAGCCTGTGATATACGGGCTTGGTAAAGTTCGATGCGTTGTTGAGCTAGGAGACGCTTTTCGTCAAGTGCCTCCAGTTCCCGCAGACGATGACGTTGATTGTCTTCTTCTGTGAGATCGTTTGTGATTGCCACGCGGAGCGAAGGTATCTGTATTTCGAGAGGCAGTACTGCTTCGCTCCCGTAGACCAGGGAGAATGGAGTGTTGCCTGTTGGGGTCCGTACCGTTGTGCGGTAGGCCCAAAGGCATTCGCCAAGCTTTTCATCCCAGTCGCATTTGTTGGATGACACGACCTTTTTGAGCAGCCTAACGATAGTCTTGTTGAATGCCTCGGCTAATCCGTTTGCTGCCGGATTGTAGGCGGTTGAGGCCACATTTTGAATGCGATTCTTGTCACAGAACCTGCTGAAAATGTGGCTGATGAATTGGGGACCATTGTCATGAATAATTCGCCTGGGTACTCCGAAACGGTAAATGACATGGTGTTTGATAAAGCTGACCACCCTGGAGCTTTTACTTCCGCTAGTGGGACTGCTTCCGCCCATTTGGAGAAGTAATCGGTGATGGCCAGGATGAAACGATGTCCTCTTGATGAAGGAGGGGCGATTGGTCCTACAATGTCCATGCCCCAGGCTTCGAATGGCCAGGAGGCGACTGTAGGATGTAGAGGTTCAGACGGTATATGTATGAAGTCTGCATGAAGTTGGCATGCATGGCACTTCTTAGCATATTCTACTGCGTCGGCGGCCATGGTTGGCCAGTAGTAACCCATACGTCGCAGTCGATCTTGCAACTTAGGACCGGGTTGATGAGCTCCACAAGTTCCGTCGTGAGCTTCTTGAAGAGCCTCGACTGCTTCTTCGTTAGACAGGCATCGAAGGAGGAGCCCATCGAAGGAGCGTCGGTACAGCGTTTTAGTGGCTGTATCGTAGTAGAATCGAAGAGAGCGTCTCCTGACTGAGACGGCTTCCTTCGGATCTTCCGGAAGGATTCCGTAGACGACGAAGTCGATGAACGGGAATCTCCAGTCTCGGACATCAACATCGGTATTTGTCGGCACGGCGTGAGCCATTTGCAAACATAGGTTGTTTCTGGGACAAATCAAGTCTCGGCCAGTTACCGTGACATAGTGTTGTGTCCCAAGGGGCGCGGCCAATGAGGCTGCGAGGCCAGCCAGAGCGTCAGCCTCCAAGTTTTGTAGACGGGGTACATGTTCGATAAAGAACCCAGTGAAGGTTGAAATGATGTTCAATGCAACTTCATGGTAAGGGATCAAATCTTCATGGCGAACCTCGTATTGCCCCCGAATCTGGTTTACGACGAGTTTCGAGTCGCCGTAGGCTTCCAGATGATCCACCCCCAGCTGTTGTGCTAGCTGGAGTCCCATGACGAGTGCGTTGTACTCAGCAACATTGTTGGAGCACGGCTTCGAAAGAGAGTATGCGCGCTGGATGACCAGCTGATCGGGGGAGACCAAGGCTACCCCCACTCCTGCGATGATTTGGCCGTTGGGGCCCGTTCTTGAAGCGCCATCGAAGAACATCTGCCAAACGGGACTTCCTTCAGTGACGTTTGATTCTTGGACTTCATCCGGGATGTCTTCATAGAGTTTTGAAGATTCTGGGATGGGGTGTGCAGCTAAAAAGTCAGCCAGAGCCTGACCCTTGACCGCCTTCTGCGGGACAAACACCATGTTGTATGGCGTTAGTAGGATCGCCCATGTAGCCAGCCGGGAGTTTAATGACCCTGGCTTCGTCATGAGAACTCTGAGTGGATTGACTCGGGAGATAACATGAATTGTCTGGCCCGAGACGTAATGACGAGTCTTCTGAATGGCAAACACCAAAGCTAAGCACTCCTTTTCAACGGGGTTGTACCGGTGTTCGACCCCGATGAGTGTTCGACTGAGGTAGTAGATTGCTTGCTCGTAGCCTGCATCGCTGTTTTGAGCCAGTAAAGCGCCGAGGGAATGATCCATGGCACGGACGTAGAGGAAGAATGGTTTGCCGGCGACAGGTGCCACTAGGACTGGTGGGCTTGTCAAGTAAGCCTTGATGTCGTCGAAAGCCTTTTGGCACTCATCTGTCCAGACGTAAGAGACTCCCTTCTTCATGAGCTGAGTAAAGGGTTGACATTTACCGGAGAGGTTTGCTATGAACCTCCGGATGTATGCCAGACGTCCCTGTAAGCCTCGAAGTTCTCGAAGGTTCTTCGGAGGGTCCATGTTGAGGATGGCTTTAGTCTTCTCGGGATCGACATGAATGCCTTTTGTCGTGATGACAAAGCCCAAGAATTTGCCGCTAGAAACCCCCAGGAAGGATTTAGCGGGGTTCATTTTGAGTTGATGTGCCCGCATGAGATCAAAGACCGTCCTCAGGTCCTGTAGGTGATCTCTTTTGAGGCGGCTCTTGACTGCGATGTCGTCAACATAGCACTCAACTGTCTTGCGAAGATGTTGACGGAAGATGGTACTCATCGCTCGTTGGTATGTTGCACCGACATTTTTCAAGCCGAAGGGCATTACTGTGTAGCAGAAAATACCTTTCGGAGTCCTGAATGACGTGTGTTTTGCGTCATCGGGGAACATCTTGATTTGATTGTAGCCTGAATACCCGTCCATGAAGGACATGCGTTCAAAGCCACATATGTTGTCGATCATTACATCGGTGATTGGGAGCGGGAATTCATCCTTCGGGCAAGCAGAGTTGAGATCCCTGAAGTCGATACAGACTCGTATCTTCCCGTTCTTCTTAGTGACAGGGACGACGTTGGCTACCCAGTCCGGGTGTTGTTCCTTACGGATGAAGCCACTGGTCAAGAGCTTGTCCACCTCCTGATCGATGGCATTCATGATGTCCGGGCGGAAGCGTCGCTGTTGTTGTTTGATAGATTGGCATCTGGTAAGATGTTCAACCTATGCATCGCGATCTGTGGATCGAGACCCGGCATGTCTTCGTAGCTCCAGGCGAAGACGTCAATATATTCTTTAGCCAGTTAGACTAAAGATTCTCGGTCTTCTCCTTCCAAGCTTTTGCTGATGAAGATGGGTTTAGAAGAGGACCCATCCCCGAGGTCGATCTGCTCGACTTCGTCTTCGGTGGGAGGTTCTCGTAACTCAAAACGAGACTCCCATTGTTCTCCTAGGCGTTGAGCCCAGGGTTCCTCTTCGAAGGGTTCCGGCGGTTGGTCTTCGCCTTCATCTTTCTGAGGTTGCGCCGATGTCATATTAGCTGACAGCACTTTTCTGAAGACTGATCCGATACTGGTATCGGAATCCCACGTCGATGCTTCAGACGAGTGGGAATGTTCTATGTCTTCTGCGTCTGAACTCTCTGGAGTTGATGGCGGCGTGACATAGCCTAACCCCCGTCGAGTCCGATTATAGTAATCCTGTGGCTTTCTATTGGGCATCGAAAGCCGGACAGGGAGATGCCGACCCTTGCCGTAGTTTAAGCCTTTGTTGCTTTTCAGGTCGTAGCCCATCTTTTGGATGATGTGCTTAGCCGCATCTGTGTACCGATAGACTTGTACTCTGCCGGTATCAGGTTCGGGCTCGATTGACGGAAGGTCCCGACGACGCTCGATTTTGCCCGAGATGATGGTGCCTTGGTCTCGGCTCCGTGGAGGGACTATGAAGACTCCTTGAGACGGGACTATTTGATTATGGTAGACGGTCGTTACTTGTATTTGCAACGACCGTTAGAGCGTTGTCTAATGTATACATAGCATTCCAGTGTGGAAGACAAGAATAATTGAAAGACCTCTTATTGAAAAAGTACGAGATTTTATCCCGGGGATACATTGTCGAAGGAGGGTGCGTCTACAATCAGAGATATATGTCAAGCTCCTCATCTGTAAGCAGGGGCCGGATCAGGAGAGGTCCTCCACCGCTCTGACTTTGGGATCTGAGAGGGTTATGTGAGCCCTCTTCCGGCATCTTGGATGACGCGGCGGCTGCCTTTAAGACGCACCTTGAGAGGTGCCTCGGTTGCGCATGATGAGTGGCGCCTCCCTTGTAATTTTACCACAGGGGAGCCGTGTTTGAGGTGGCTTTCCTTGAGGCGCATCTTCAGGGAGCTTCGTGAGTCGGTGCTTTCCTGATAGCTTGATGCTCATTGGAGGCGCCTTCTGGGGAGGCTTGCCTTCAATCGGATTTTCAAGGGGGCGTCGGGAGTCATTTCGGGCTCCAAGTCTGGCTGCTGCCGTCTCTGCTTCATCATCGGCGCGTTGGCTTCCTCCTCGTCAAGTG
>JANAVB010029820.1:5853125-6008125 GCA_029216955.1 Iris pallida | reverse complement strand
CATGTCATAATATATTAAAAAAAATGATAGGTCTGAATGCACTAACATTTGTTCAGATTCGATCTTTGAGCAGAGTCTATTTCAATTGCACAAGAATTTGCATGCTGTGGTTTCATGTTGAATCTCATTGCCTCTTTCTGTTTTCGTGTGACATTGCAGCTGCTCCTGGTGCTTCAAACAGAGTGGCATGGATGGGAATGCCTGGACTGATGGGCCTGTTGCTCGTTTGGTGGTCCATCCTCGCATAGATAGATAGCAGAGCATTGATCTTCTTGATATTTAGAGGGAAATAAGGACACTATTTACTCCAGTTCATAGCACCATAATCTCTGTTGGGTTATAAATCATATGTGAAACCATTGTTGTTAGTCGATTCATTTGAGTGGATTTGCTGTGCTATCATGTTTCTGCATATATGTATCAGACTAGTTCAGTTTAGATTTTACTGCTCAAGAACTCCTTTCTTTTGCAATGTAAATATTATCATGCAATGGTCACAAAACTACCATTATAAAGTACTTATTCTGTCTAGGGAGCACAATCCAATGTCTATGCGGGGTGTCTGTATCGTCTCGTATCTCGTATCGGACACACATAGAACAAAACACTGATACTCCAAACTACACTAGGATGACGTGACTTTGTCTGGATCATGTTGTGTTTGTTCTTCATAGTTTTCAGGTTTCTACCTTTAGATTTTGGACTTCTTGCGTCCATTTTTACGTAACAGATGAAACAAAGGCAACCCAAGTTATGTTATGCATGCTTACAAAATTGCCATGTGTTTTCTAAAAAAATTAGGTGATGTCATATTCCATTATGTGACATCTAATATGGATGTTGACATGACAGCTGATATAGTAAAAACATTAAACTTAATATTAGTATTAAAATAAACATCAAATTAATAAAACATTAACATTAACATTAACATTAAAATTATATTAATATTAACATTAACAATAACACTACAAAAGTTTGGGTATAATTTTTTTAATTGTTATGCTTAGGATTTCCTACCGAGAAAAAGGGAAGAAGACACCAAAGAAGGATTCTTTAATCAACAACTTGATGAAACAATTAAAATTACGATTTATTCATAAAGACTTTTAACAAGTGGAGTAATACCGAGGCACATCATTTTTCTATGGTCAATAACATTATCAGCAAGCCATCAAATTGGACTATGTCAATGTCGGTCTCTTAAAAAAAAAAAAGAAGAATACAAATTCTGACTAGAAAGAAAAGGACTCTCCAGTGTCCAGAGAGTCATGTCGTGTCCGCATCACTTTGTACTATACATTTATGAAATATGCCATGAACACTCCGAAATATTTTACAGGACATCAAAAAATATTTCAATTCCGTTTCACCGTTATCATGTTTTATCTGTGTCTGTGCAACATAGAATAGAATGTTGGAGTGGGTGGGATTCCCAACCTATGTGGAGAATACCCCGGAGAGCGACGAGCGCCATCCGTGTGTCGGAGAAGCTCGGGGAGTGCATGGATCCTATTTTGGAACATATATGGTAAGGAAATATATGATTGGATTTCCATATTTACATTATCATATATTTATGATTGGATCCTTCATATAGTAGCTTTCCATATTATTGGGTTTCCAATTATGGCAAGCTAATTATGATTGGATTTCCATTAAACATATTAACATATGATTGATCTGTTTCGCATGGTTGCCTTTGAGGGACCAGTGCTTATCCATGTGCTATGCGTTATTATTTGGCCTCGTTAGCCCTGCTGGACATAGCACGATCTGAGGATTCTTATATTGCATTGTTGGGGTAACCAAACCTCCACATAGATAGCCGTAGATATTTGAGTGGCCGCTTATTCACCTAAATTGTATGGCTTGTTGCTTGCTAAGCTGGCTGGCACGTAACGCTGTTCCGGCGCGGTAATTCATTCCCTTGTTCTTGTTTGATGTAGGGATGTGTTAATGCTCCGATAACAGACTATGAGTTCCAGTTGGCGATACAAGCATTAGTGGATGTTAGGATGACTGTGATGATTGTTGGTTACTTACGTATTAGTAGTTGGATTGCTGCCTTATATTCTGTAATCGTGCGTTGGTACCGCACGATCCTTTACCCTCATTACTGCTGTTCATACATGTTATTCCTGTCATATATTATATTCTGCTGGTTTTTTTCGTCCGTCCTTGAGCCTTCCTTTCTGGTACTTGCTACGGTTGGCCTGACCAACCCTGGATTGTTCCCAGATTGTCTGTACCCGACCCTGTGGATCTTTCAGACTTGACTTGGAGGACGTGCTTCAGTTCCTGACCATGAGGGAACTGTGTGGGAAGGTATTCTTGTCTACATTATTTCTTATTGTAGACTCTCTGATTATCATATGAGTATTTCCTGCTTTCCATAAGATTATCTCTCTTGTCGTCATTTTATTGATTATTGCCTGTGGATAAGAGATCAGATTTAGGCCATAGACTGCTTGCATGCTAGGATACCCAACAAGATTGACAGCCATGATCGCCGTATAACGTCTTCATATCTTATACGGTGTAGCTGGACTGCGTCTGTCCCCGTATTCCGGTACTGGGGCGTGACATATATGATTGATGCATATTGGAAGCTTCCATATATATTGGCCTTCCATGTATGGATTACCAAGGGCTTATAAAAGGGTGATGCATGCCAGTTGTAAAATCATCTCAAAAACAATAGTGCTTTACAATCTTTGAGAGAGAGAGAGAGAGGATTAAGGACTATTGTGAAGGAGAGATTGCTTCGAATAATTTTTCGGCATCTCTTGTTCTTCGGAGTCCGCAATCAAAAAATTTCTTCTTTCAAGTGAGTTGTGGTGATCCGTGTTGGATCGGGAGGAGCTTGTAGAGGGTGTATTCTCTTTATTCCATTAGTGGAGGTTCTTCAGGGTTGGACTCCGATCGTCCCATGGTTTTTTCTGTAAGGATTTTCCACGTCAAAAATCTTTGTGTCTGCGATTGTGTTTGGCATTTTTGGTTTGTGTGCTTTTGCTCGGTTCTCTCGCAGGACTTTCTGGTTTAGGGGAACGGCTTTCGCGCTTCGTTTCCAACAGAGTGGTATCAGAGCTTTGGGGTTCAAAGAAGTGTCAGGAATTGACAGTCAAACCAGGAAGCAGAGATGGACGCGAAGCCGGTGCACAAGGTGAACCTGAACGGTACCAACTACCATTATTGGCAGAGCAAGATGAAGGATTTGCTGTTCGTCAAGAAGCTGCATCTTTCAGTATTTACATCCAAGAAGTATCCAGTGACAAATCCAATGAGGACTGGAACTTCGAGCATATACAGGTGTGTGGGTACATGCGGCAGTTCATTGACGAAAACATGTACAACCACGTTGCCAATGTTGAGCATGCAAGACGTTGTGGGAGAAGCTGGAATCTTTGTACGCGAAAAAGATCGGGTTAAACAAGTTGTTCCTGATCCGGACGATGATGGGTCTATGGTACAAAGATGGGACGTCTATTACGGATCACTTGAGTGATTTCCAGGGCGTGGTTGACCAGCTGTCTTCGATGGGAGTCAAGTTCGACGACGAGGTTCAGGGACTATGGCTGTTGTGTACATTGCCAGACTCGTGGGAGACCGTACGAGTATCTATGATCGCTTCTGCTCCAGAGGGCGTGGTCAGTCTGGAGTTTGCCAAGAGCAGGGTGCTGAATGAAGCGATACGGCGACGTTCTCAGGGCACTTCATCCACATCCTACCACTCAGAGGCATTGGTTTCGGAGAGCCGCGAAAGGGACAAAAGTAGGGGTCCAGGTGGTGTAACGACCCGCTCCGCCCTAACGGAATGCCGATTCAAACGGCAAGTGCAACGACTCAAACGAGCCGTCGACCCGCAGAGTTGGTATCGACCTGTTGAAGAATCGATGCAAGGCTTACATTGGCCCGTCAAGAGGAATCCAGACTTAGACTTTCAAAGGCGCGCTCGGAGTATCACTCGACCGATGCGAACATCGCTAAGGTGGGTGGCTCCGATGAACCCGTCTTTGCTTAGCCTAGACACATAACAATACGGACACTATTGCAAGAATCGCTAGGCGATAACACCGCGTATGCTAATAAATGAATGACTTAACGCACCTAGCTAAGGGAATAATCCCATCTTGCATGCTTGTATAGAATATGGAAAAGAACATGGAAAAATGTGAGAACTCTCGCACCGCGCTCCACGCTCGTGATAAGGCACAAGCTTACGTTCAAGTCCCTTACGCGTTCAACAATGAAACAATGAATGGTTTACAACAATAAAACGGAAGACTATCGACATAGTCGTTCCGAGTAGAGTATAGCAACATTGAAAGACTTCGGGACCGATTGGTCGCCAAGGTGACTCCCGCACGGAGAGTTGCATAATGTATGAATGAATGAATGAACGAATAAGTGAATGAATGAATCAACGAATGAATGAATGAATACGTGAAGAATGAATGAATGAACGAACAAGTGAAAGAAAGAAATAAAAGAGTGAATAAAAGATAAGACATGAAAGAATGGTTAACGACAGGTATGACGGGCACATGCAACGGGGCTCGCTACCCGCGCTGCACGGACGCCAACCTGGTCGATAACGCATTATGGCTCAAAGACAGGCGTTATGTTAAATGACAAGTAAAATATGAAATGGTCGTGGACAAACGGCACGGGCGATGGAGGGGAATACCGTGGCCGTCAAGAGGAAGGATTCCGCGGCACGATTGATGGGGGGGTATATCGTAGCCGGCCTAGGCGGAATCAGACATAGGGCTTACGGGCTGCTTTGAGTGTGGGCTCGGCCACTCAAGGAGACGTAAGGCCAGGTATTTCAAGAAACTATCAAGGTGTACTAGCCATCACGCTTCGATAGGTGAGAATGCCCAAGTGATATGTCCAAAATGGCTTGTGATGCCAGCGACCTATGCATATAGATTAAGTAGACTATGCTGGTGGCAATCCACGTGCAAGTCCTTGCATTGAAACAAGTAGTCTAAGTTAACTAAATGAAGTGCCTCTTGAACATGCTTGAAATGTAACATCCTGAACATGCTGGAAATGTAACACTCTGAACATGCTGGAAATGTAACACTCTGAACATGCTGAAAATGTAACACTCTGAACATGCTGGAAATATAACACCCTAAACATGTTGGAAATGTAACACTCTGATCATGCTGGAAATGTAACACTCCGAACATGCTTGAAATGGAACACACTAATGATAAGAGTACTTTATGCAAATGAGTTAGAGAACGTGCCTACGACGTGCTAGAACCTGAGGCAGGGACACGCACTTAACATTGAATGTTTACATGAATCACGTTAAGTTACTACACGTGAATTGTTGACTAACTTGGTTTACTTTGGACAGGGAAGGCCGGACGGTAAGTATGGGTAAGTCGTGCATGCATTTCCATGCAGACACTTGAATTCGGCAACACGAGATAGGTTTTGAAATATGCCATAAAACTGATCCTAAGGCAAGATTAGAAAGACAATGAATGATAGACGGTGCATAAAAGTAAATAGAACGTGTTTGGTAATGATAGCATTGTGGGCGAGCTAGCCTCCCCACCAGTACATAACAATGTACTGATAACCCCACAGTCTGCTTGCAGGATGCAGGAGACGTCATCGGGTGCGGAGCTTCCCTCGAACGTGCTAAGGCGCGAAGCTATCTCTAGAGCCTTAGAGCATTGCAAGGAGCTGGAGCACTATATACAGGACATAATGTATCGGAACATCGCCATGAATCATTCCATGTTGTAAGCCATTTGGCACGCCTTTTATGTTTCAGAGAGGGAGAGAGCTTGAGAGACTTGTAAACTCGGCCTAGCGCCGCTTGTAAACTTCTTGAATATCAATAAATAGTTTGAATTCGCTTCTCATTGTGTTCATTTACTTTCCGCTGCAAATGGGGACACTCTGTGCGACTCTGTGGCCTAGCACAAATCGGCCGTTTCTGGACTTGGCCTTGCACGGGCGCAACCTAGGCCCGTGCGACATCACGCCTTAGTGAGGACGATCGCTCCTACGGGAGCGGGGCGTGACAGATTGGTATCAAAGCACGGCTTTACGTCCTTGGACTTCACATCGATTTCTCAGTTTTGAAAGCTCTTCGTTATAAAAAGAAGTGTACGCTCTCTCTCATTGTGCCTTGGGATGTTCCAAACAATAAGTCTAATATTTTCAAAAGCTCGTTCAGGCGTTCAATCGAACGCATTGGTAGGCTTCGCCGAATGCATCGGTTGGCCTTTGTGCCGAACGGTCTCAACTTGTCTTGAATGAAAACACGTGCTAAAGTTAACATGTCGTGTGCATGCCTAACTAGTCCTACGATGACCCTAGCAATTTAGCGTGCAAACTCGGAATATAGTCCGCACGAGATGGTTATGCGGCACAACTTAGTCCGTGTGTCGCGTACCTCGAATTTTGGTGCAATCGAGTTGCGAGCGATATCAAGTATCGCTCGGTTGGGAACGAAGCTACACTTAGAGTGTATATTGATAGGAACGCTATCGAGTTCACGCTTAGGCGTGTACGAAAGATTGATTTAGACTGTGAGGAACGGGCAAACGCACGATTGAACATGTCGATTGGGAATCAAATGATCTTTTGAGGATGATAGAATGACTTGAACCCGAGTGGTGTATGTGATAGGTCCAGAGAAGAATAAGAATGAGTGTCGATAACTAGTCGAGTGGCTCGAACCCTGAGTGGTGTATGGACGTCATAGAAATTGTTCGAGCGAGACTAAAGGATTTACGGATCGTACGAGTGATGATATCGTGCAAAGCCTTCGCACGCGTCACGGTTAGTTGGTCGTGACTTCGAATGTCCCGAACGAGATGTCGTTCGGACAACTTGTCAAGGGGCAGCACAAGTTAGAAAATGACTCAGAATGATGAATAAAGATGTATGTCTCGATCGAGGAAGCTGGAGGATAGCACTTGTGATTTCGGATTGGGTCAAATGAAATGTGACTTGAGTTTTGGAGAACGATATTGAAACTAGCTTAAGGAATAGCAATCGAACTTGATCTTGAATTGAATCGAATGAAATTGTGGTATATTCAGTTGGGACAATAGCAACAGTCGTACGACTCGAAATTGGTTGCAAAGGAAGATCGTCAGGTTACGCATATCGTCGATGGTATTGAGGCGTATCAAAAATCGATATACGATAACTCGGGGGTACTCTGACTCGGCGAATGACGATCGTGCAAATGTCATTGTTCTGACGGATGCTATACTCGGGATGTTGAAACATGTCGAGGAAAATATAGACGTGGCTCAAGGATTTTCTGGTTGAATGAATGACGATCGGACTATCGAATAGAGATCTCGGCTTGGATGAAAATAAAATATTTGGATTGCTTCGACGATAACCCCAACGTCGACATTCTTGTCTTATGCGAGCACAACTCCAGCCTCGTACATGCATCGCACCGATTAGGGCGATCACTCCGTGTGAGCGCTGATATGGTGATTCATACAGCGGGGGTGATTGAACTAGCATGGCGTGGCAGTTTGTGTGCTTCGACTTGTGGTTTGACGCGAAGGTAAACTTGAGAATAACTTGGTGTGCTTGATAATTGAGCTTGAGGACTACGTAGGTCCAATCCGCATATCGAGAATGAATTAGTCTAGACGCAAGCAAGGGTTACGCCCCGATGAGAATGATTATTCTACGGGAGCGTTGTATGGTGATTCATGAACCACCGTGGATAATCGGACTCGCGTGAGATTGGGGCACAACGTATTGTCAAAAGCTAGACGACCTCGTGATCGAATACATGAATTGGTTAGAATTGGTAAATTGAATGGAATCGAATATGTGCAACGATGTCTTGATGCGAATTAGGTGATCGTGCTCGATATTTAGAAATCTGAGTGACGCGAGCTTGGGTAGAAAACTCCGTGCTATCGACTTTGGTTTGACCCTAGGATTGGGGTCAGTGTTGGCATTATTGTTGGGGAACTATGATTCCAATCCTGATATTGACTTAGCCTCGAAAAGATGGCCTAGCGGTTAGGCGAGACGCCTTGTTTCAAGTATTAGCAATCAAAAGACTGATCTTGAGGATCGACATGGATAGATTGAATGATGCAAGAATAGGAGACCCTACTGACGAGATTCGGCTGACATGCATATATTTTAGGGACGCCTGAGTATGTGCACGATACGACTCGAGTGAGAATGACGAATTCTCTATCATGCGGCTCGGCTAAATGCATGTATTTTGGGGACGCCTGGAATGCGTGCACGATCCAACCAAGTGACACGTTGAATTCTAAACGAGACTTGAAGAATGGAAAATATCGGGGATTGAGATCGTGTTAAAAGAAAGGAATGATACTAGTACGAGCGTGGCTCGGAATCAAAGAAACGTGTGAGCGGAGTGTGCATGAACGACAACGAGATTGGCCCTAAACAAGTGAATGATATGGAATCGATATCGTACAAGTAAAAGTTGGTATAACAAATTAAACCATTGATAGGAAGATATACTCGATGATAGTGCAATACTTGGTCTTGAATCAGAAGAAAATTACTTAGACTTGGTCGACCCCGCTAAGAAGAAATCATACTGATTTCGTGGACAAGAACGCTTGAGAAGCGAATTGGGTCATCTCGATGACCGAGATAAACGAAAGTGAGTTTGCCTCAGCCTACGACCCTCGTATTTGACAAATTATAACGTGCCTCGTGCGACCATTTCAGTCCCATGACACGAAGAAATAGCAACCAAGACGAAGAAACACTTGAATTGAATAAGTACCATCAACTCTAAAATGAATGAAAAGTTATTCAATAAAATCGACCAAACGTATGCGACACGGAACTTATAAAGGTATCGAGTATAGTTCGATGCCATCGAGCGGTAAACCCATTCGATAGAAATTGTCTAAGATACGTACACGACATGGGCTAAGGAACGGTAGGATGACCTGCACTCAGGAAGTCTCGAGGATGAGACTTATTTTGAGTGGTGTATTATGTAACGACCCGCTCCGCCCTAGCGGAACGCCGATTCAAATGGCAAGTGCAACGACTCAAACGAGCCGTCGACCCGAAGAGTTGGCATCGACCTGATAAAGAATCGATGCAAGGCTTACATTGGCCCGTCAAGAGGAATCCAGACTTAGACTTTCAAAGGCGCTCGGAGTATCGGTCGGCCGATACGAACATCGCTAAGGTGGGTGGCTCCGATGAACCCGTCTTTGCTTAGCCTAGACACATAACAATACGGACACTATTGTAAGAATTGCTAGGCGATAACACCGTGCATGCTAATAAATGAATGACTCAACGTACCTAGCTAAGGGAATAATCCCATCTTACATGCTTGTATAGAATATGGAAAAGAACATAGAAAAATGTAAGAACTCTCGCACCGTGCTCCATGCTCGTGCTAAGACACAAGCTTACGTTCAAGTCCCTTACGCATTCAACAATGAAACAATGAATGGTTTACAACAATGAAACGAAAGACCATCGATATAGTCGTTTCGAGTAGAGTATAGCAACATTGATTGACTTCGGGACCGATGGGTCGCTAAGGTGACTCCCGCACGGGGAGTTGCATAATTTATGAATGAATGAATGAACGAATAAGTGAATGAATGAATCAACGAATGAATGAATGAATACGTGAAGAATGAATGAATGAACGAACAAGTGAAAGAAAGAAATGAAAGAGTGAATAAAAGATAAGACATGAAAGAATGGTTAATGACAGGTATGACGGGCACGTGCAACGGGGTTCGCTACCCGCGCTGCACGGACGCCAACCTGGTCGATAACGCATTATGGCTCAAAGACAGGCGTTATGTTAAATGATAAGTAAAATACGAAATGGTCGTGGACAAATGGCACGGGCGATGGGGGGAATACCGTGGCCGTCAAGAGGAAGGATTCCACGGCACGATCGATGGGGGGGTATATCATAGCCGGCCTAGGCAGAATCAGACATGGGGCTTACGGGCTGCTTTGAGTGGGGGCTCGGCCACTCAAGGAGACGTAAGGCCAGGCATTTCAAGAAACTATCAAGGTGCACCAGCCATTACGCTTCGATAGGTGAGAATGCCCAAGTGATATGTCCAAAATGGCTTGTGATGCCATCGACCCATGCATATAGATTAAGTGGACTATGCTGGTGGCAATCCACGTACAAGTCCTTGTATTGAAACAAGTAGTCTAAGTTAACTAAATGAAGTGCCTCTTGAACATGATTGAAATGTAACATCCTGAACATGCTGAAAATGTAACACTCTGAACATACTGGAAATGTAACACTCTGAACATGCTGAAAATGTAACACTCTGAACATGCTGAAAATGTAACACTCTGAACATGCTAGAAATGTAACACTCCGAACATGCTTGAAATGGAACACACTAATGATAAGAGTACTTTATGTAAATGAGTTAGAGAACGTGCCTACGACATGCTAGAACCTGAGGCAGGGACACGCACTTAACATTGAATGTTTACATGAATCACGTTAAGTTACTACATGTGAATTGTTGACTAACTTGGTTTACTTTGGACAGGGAAGGCCAGACGGTAAGTATGGGTAAGTCGTACATGCATTTCCATGCAGACACTTGAATTCGGCAACACGAGATAGGTTACGAAATGTGCCACGAAACTGATCCTAAGGCAAGATTAGAAAGACAATAAATGATAGACGGTGCACAAAAGTAAATGGAACATGTTTGGTAATGATAGCATTGTGGGCGAGCTAGCCTCCCCACCAGTGCATAACAATGTACTGATAACCCCACAGTCTACTTGCAGGATGCAGGAGACGTCATCGGGTGCGGAGCTTTCCTCGAACGTGCTAAGGCGCGGAGCTATCTCTGGAGCCTTGGAGCGTTGTAAGAAGCTGGAGCACCATATACAGGACATAATGTATCGGAACATCGTCATGAATCATTCCATGTTGTAAGCCATTTGGCACGCCTTTTATGTTTCAGAGAGAGAGAGAGAGAGAGAGAGCTTGAGAGACTTGTAAACTCGGCCTAGCGCCGCTTGTAAACTTCTTGAATATCAATAAAGAGTTTGAATTCGCTTCTACTTGTGTTCATTTACTTTCCGCTGCAAATGGGGACACTTTGTGCGACTCTGTGGCCTAGTTCAAATCGGCCGTTTCTGGACTTGGCCTTGCACGGGCGCAACCTAGGCCCGTGCGGCATCATGCCTTAGCGAGGACGATCGCTTCTATGGGAGCATGGCGTGACAGGTGGTGGCAGAGACAAGAGCAGGGGGAAGTCCAGGGGTCGGTACGAGAACTCGGAGTGTTACCACTGTGGCAAAAAGGGCCATATCAAGCGAAACTGTTTCGCTTGGAAGAGAAAAGAAGGGCGACAAGGGAAAGTAAGATGAGAACACTACAGCGACGGCTTTGATACATGGAGGCGATGTGATTGTCGTAGGTGATGAGGTTATCACAAACCTCGCCTACGATGACAATTCTTGGCTGGTGGACTCAGGGGCTTCAGCGCATGTATCTCACAATATGGCACTATTTACCACTTACACGACAGGCGACTATGGAGTGTTGATGATGGGCAATGGAGATGTGTCGAAGGCGGTTGTCGTTGGAGATGTACATTTGAGAACGAAGACGGGTGCAGTTCTTGTTCTCAAAGATGTTTGTCATGTCCCTGACATCCGTTTCAACCTGGTGTCAGTTGGAAGGTTGGATGACGAGGGATTCTTCAGTCTCTTCGAAAATAGTCTGTGGAAGCTTTCCAGAGGTTCGATGGTGATTGCCAGAGGAAGCAAGAAGTCCGGTCTCTACTATATGGAGGGGAGCGCACAGGGAGCACAGGAGGTGAACGCCGTCAGTGATGCGTTTACCGAGTTGTGGCACAGGCGGCTCGGCCATATCAATGAGCTACTTGGTGAACAGGAAGGTTATTACAGGGCTCAAGTCTACAAAGTTGGAGAAGTACACGCACTGCTTAGATGGAAAGCAAAATAGGGTGTCTTTCCAAAGTCACCCAAGTTCAAGGAAGCCAGCGTTGCTCGAGTTGATTCACTCGGATGTCTGCGGTCCTATGAAGGTAAAATCTATTGGTGGTGCATCTTACTTTGTACCTTTTATTGATAACTATTCCAGAAAGGTTTGGGTCTATGCCTTAAAGACCAAGGATCATGTGCTGCCTATTTTCAAAGAGTTTTAGGCCTCTGTTGAAAGAGAGACGGGCAAGAAGTTATTGTGTGTTCGGTCCGACAACGGCGACGAATACATTGGTCCCTTTGATGCGTATTACAGAGAGCAAAGGATACGACACCAGAAGACTCCTCCTAAGACACCTCAGCTCAATGGTGTAGCAGAGCACATGAATATGACACTGATGGAGAGGGTGCAGTGTTACTGTCAGAAGCAAACTTGCCGGGCTATTATTGGGGTGAGACTCTTCTCACAGCTGCTTATGTTATTAATTTATCTCCTAGTGTTCCTTTGCAGGGTGATGTGCCTGACAAAGTATGGTACGATAAAGAGCCGTCATACAATCACCTGCGAGTGTTTGGCTGTAAGGCCTTCGTGCATGTACCGAAGGACGAGAGGTCCAAACTTGAGCCAAAGACGAGGCGATACGTCTTTGTTGGCTACGGTCGGGATGAGTTTGGCTATAGACTCTACGACCCGGTGGGAAGAAAGCTCTACAGAAGCAGGGACATGGTATTCATCGAGGATCAGACCATGACCAACACTCAGGATTTCGAGACGCCTTCTGAGGCCGAGGAATTGCCTGAGTTAGAGTCATTTCGCTTCGAGCAGTTTCCAGAGAATATCGCAGGGGATCCAATTATGGAAGAGCCAGTACATGGAGTTGCTCCCAACCTTGATCATCAGCCTGCTAGTAGTGGTCAGGGTGTCCCTTAGGAGGATGAGCATGCCGGAGAGGCGGTTCCTGAAGAGGAGGAGGCTGTTGGTATATAGCCAGCACCCGTAGCTCCATTGAGAAGGAGCGACATAGAGCGTCGACCATCTACGAGATACTCACCGGGTGAGTATGTGCTATTGACTGACGGAGGAGAGCCCGAAAGTTTTACAGAGGCTATGGAAGACGAACACAGACAGGAGTGGATGGAGGCTATACAGGAGGAGATGAGTTTTTACACGCCAATTCCACTTATGAGCTAGTACGGTTGCCAAAGGGCAAGAAGGCTTTGATGAATCTATGGGTGTTTAGAGTAAAGCAGACGGATGATGCTACTCGCCCTCGATACAAAGTGAGGCTGGTTGTTAAAGGCTACGGTCAGCAAAAAGGCGTAGATTATGATGAGATATTTTTGTCGATCGTCAAGCATTCGTCTATTCGGGTGGTGCTAGCATTGGCAGCCAGTCTCGACTTGGAGGTCGAGCAGATGGATATGAAGACGGCATTCCTCTACGATGACCTTGAGGAGGAGTTATACATGGAGCAGCCAGAGGGATTCTGTGAGAAGAGCAAGTCATATTTGGTCTGTCAGTTGAGGAAGAGCTTGTATGGTCTAAAGCAGGCTCCGAGGCAGTGGTACAGGAAGTTCGAGTCGTTTATGGGGGAGCATGGCTATGTACGGACGACGTCGGATCACTGTGTATTTGTGAGGTATTTTGTCGATGATGATTTCTTTGTTTTATTGCTCTATGTAGATGACATGCTATTAGTGGGTTGGAATGCCACTAGGATAGCGGAGTTGAAGTGCCAACTGGGCGTAGCCTTCTCTATGAAGGATTTGGGTGCAGCAAAGACTATTCTTGGGATGAACATCAGCCGAGAGAGAGAGAGTCCAAGTTGCTACACTTGTCCCAAAAGAAGTACCTTCACCGGGTACTTCAGCGTTTCGATATGGACGGGTCGAAGAAAGGGAGTTGCCCCTTGCGGCCCATTTCAAGTTCACTGAAGAGCAATGTCCATCTACCGAGGACGAAAAAGAAGATATGGAGTGGGTTCCATATGCTTCAGTTGTGGGGAGCATTATGTATGCTATAGTGTATACGAGGCCAGACATTGCTCATGCAGTTGGCACAGTTAGCAGGTATCTTTGAAATCCTGGAAGGGTACATTGGAGTGCGGTCAAGTAGATTCTACGATACCTTCAGGGTACTGCAGATTGGAGAATTTCTTTTGGTGGTGACGAGCCGAAGCTGGTTGGGTATACCGATACTGATATGGCTAGAGATGTAGACATGAGGCGATCGACTTCGGGCTATGTGATGATGTTTGCTGGAGGAGCAGTATCGTGGCAGTCACGGTTACAGAAGTGTGTAGCCTTGTCGACGACAGAGGCAGAGTACATTATGGCGACGAAGGCTTGCAAGGAGTTGCTGTAGATGAAAAAGCTATTGCAGGAAATGGGGCTGAAGCAAGAGCAGTATACTTTACTTTGCGATAACTAGAGTTCCATTCACCTTGTGAAGAACCAGATATTTCATAGTCGGTCCAAGCATATTGAGACTCGGTATCATTGGATATGAGATGTGGTTGAGAAGAAGGATGCGGCGCTCGAGAAGGTTCATACTGATGATAATGGAGCGGACATGCTCACGAAGGTTCTACCAAAGGGAAAGTTTGAGTACTGCAGGCGGATCGTCGGGATGACGAGTTCCTCCACCTAGTTGTGAAGGGAGAGATTTATTGGAGTGGGTGGGGTTCCCAACCTATGTGTAGAATACCCCGGAGAGCGACGAGCGCCATCCATGTGTCGGAGAAGCTCGGGGAGTGCATGGATCCTATTTTGGAACATATATGGTAAGAAAATATATGATTGGATTTCCATATTTACATGATCATATATTTATGATTGGACCCTTCATATAGTAGCTTTCCATATTATTGGGTTTCCAATTATGGCAAGCCAATTATGATTGGATTTCCATTAAATATATGATTGATGTATATTGGAAGTTTCCATATATATTGGCCTTCCATGTATGGATTACCAAGGGCTTATAAAAGGGTGATGCATGCTAGTTGTAAAATCATCTCAAAAACAAGAGTGCTTTACAATCTTTGAGAGAGAGAGAGGATTAAAGACTATTGTGAAGGAGAGATTGCTTCGAATAATTTTTCGGCATCTCTTGTTCTTCGGAGTCCGCGATCAAATTTTTTTCTTTTAAGTGAGTTGTGGTGATCCGTGTTGGATCGGAAGGAGCTTGTAGAGGGTGTATTCTCTTTATTCCATTAGTGGAGGTTCTTCAGGGTTGGACTCCGATCATCCCGTGGTTTTTCCCGTAAGGGTTTTCCACGTCAAAAATCTTTGTGTCTGCGATTGTTTTAGCATTTTTCGTTTGTGTGCTTTTGCTCGGTTCTCTTGCAGGACTTTCTGGTTTGGGGGAACGGTTTTCGTGCTTCGTTCCCAACATAGAATTCTGAATTGGGTTCTGTTGTATCTTGCCTAGTAAAACAAAATCTCATTTGCATTTGCTAAACCAACTGAGCATTTGACAATATTAGGGAGCAAATAGATAAAAGACCTTAATGGAAGAGAGATGATGAATGTAAGCAAGAACAAAATTTGGAATAATATTGTTGCTGCTGTATTTTGTCGGCTGAATCTAACTAAACATGATAAGCATCTGATTCAGGTCATGAATTAACAGCAGAGCTGAGAAAGGATTAGCAATCAAGAAGCAGAGCCGGTTTTGAGGGAGTGCAATTGTTACGATCGCACTAGCTCTCCCAAATTTATAAACCTCTATTTATATCTATATGTTATATATTTTACATTTATTTTATATAACTATATGTAGAATTTTTTAGTAAAATTAAAGTTTTGACCCATACTTAGTTAAGTCTTTATTATAACAACTATTCCGCAGAATAGAACCAACTATTATAGAAAATTTAAAAATATAATTATAAAATAAATGCTAGTTCCTATCTTTAGAAAGATATTGTAGTTGAGTAATTTAGTTAATATTAATTTTGAATAACTTAATTCCTAAAAAAATTTATTAGAAAAAATTATATAAGAATAGATCTTTATTTATTTATTTTTATCGATTGTCTTCGATGAATCTCTCACCTCCGAACCTGTGAAGAAGAAGAATAGTAAGTTACAATTGAGAGGAGGAAGATCGCATCCTCGGTTCTGTCAGTCCCTTAGTCGACATTTATGCACTCTACATAACAAACTCACGACTTTTCATGGAGCCCTAGAAACCTTCCAGTGGGGAGCTATGTTGTTAAATATTCTTCTATTTACTGTAAACAAAATAACAAAGGATTAGAGTTACCGGCTGCTGGGGAAGTCACGCACTATGCACTACCCTAAGAGATATTTCGAGGTCTATGTGCCGACTTGTTCTCGAATCTTCGTAGAGGTAAAACTTCCATACTACCGGCTTCTAGTCACTGCACATAGTTTCAAGAGGTTAAGCCGAACTTAGCCTTCGCCCAAAAGAAAATTGAAATAAAAATGTGGAGAGATGAAGAAATGGAGGAATGTTTTGGATGGTACAAGGAGGAAGAAAGCAGAGGGTGTTGTCTCAAAAACTATGCCAAAAGAAATGAAAAGAACATGTTTGTAGAAGCATGGAAAAAATCACCCAGACTCATGGTTCCAAGATCCAAAGCCGCATACTAAGAAACTATGTGTAATTCAAAATCAAGACAGTTCATGCACTAGAAGACAACGTCTTTATGTGGCTCCTTCCACCATGCGACTAGCATGCAGTGATCCCCTATGCGGCTCATTTTTTAAAACAACTCAGACGTATGTGTTCTGGCCGCCAATCTGACAATATTAAATGCTCTGGTCACTACGTACTCTGTGCAAGGTAACGGGCGTAAGT
The DNA here is from genome assembly GCA_029216955.1 of Iris pallida. NCBI lineage: Eukaryota > Viridiplantae > Streptophyta > Magnoliopsida > Asparagales > Iridaceae > Iris > Iris pallida. Next base: position 5,991,324 of record JANAVB010029820.1, on the reverse strand, counting down.
GAATATGTCATCGCCATGATTATTTTTTGTCAGTATACAGCTGTGCAGCGCCACGTGTATACGTAGCAGATTTTTATTATGCGGCTGAGCCTTCATGCGGTAGTGTTTCCATGAGACAGTTGATTTAATCTTGCATTTATGGCGTATGCGTTGTAAGCGCTTTATCGGACGAGAGATTCCCTCAAATCAATGTACCACGTGTCAAGCTGACCAGGCCATGCGGTTAACAGCTGTAGCAGATGGATGTAATGATCCAGATTTGTGGAAATGTTCTCAATATCTTCGCATCGATTTTTGCCCAATCAATGCCATGTGTCTGGCTGACCGGGTCATGCGGTTAACAGCTGTAGCAGAAAGTTGTAGCAACCCAGATTTTGTAAATTTCAAAGCAGATTTCACCCAATCAAGGCCCAAACACTAGGCACATAAGGCTGAGAACAATGATTTTCATATCCTACGCGTCCATAGTCATTCCCAGTGAGGATGGCTATAAATAGGGGGACATGTGCTCCCTCACGGGCACTTACATACCCAAGAAGTCACACAGAGGAATCTTAGAAGTGAGTAAAAGAGAGTCCAATTGTCGTCCTTCCTGCCACTGAGTCGGAGATCGTACGGTTGTCTTTCGCCAATCGATCGTCAACGAATAAAGGAGTCACTATAGTACTCGATCTCCATCGTCATACTTTTCCATATCTTATTCTTGTAGAATTCTCGTTGTTAGGTTTTTGTTGTAATTTCTCAGTTGTAATCCACAAAAGCAAGTTAGTAAAACTTTTCCCTTTCTTGTGATGGCAACAAATATGGAGACTCTGCTGGGGACCTTCTTCTCTACTGACGAGAAGGTCATGACGCAATTCGATACAGCGAAGCTGGGTTCATCCTAGAAAATATTGGTCGTCTGCTTTGACCAACATGCTTCCGAAGATATGCACTCTTGGGACTAAACCACCTACCAAGGCTAGCAAATCCTAAGAAGACCCGCAGGACTTAGGTGGCCAAAACCAGTACACCACACCCAAAGACTCTGGAGGATGTGCTTCCTGGTTCTATTGCTGATGTTGCGCATCAAGCTCATGTGTATCATATCCTTGTCTCTGCCTTCACGTGTGGAAGGAAGAGGGCTCAACGCCCAGGTTCTAATAGAGGAAAGCATTATGATGCTAGGAACCTAGGGGCCCAAGCCTCTCTTGAACCCTCACAACCACACGCCTCTAAGAAGACCAGTGCTGACTCTCAAACCATACGCCCACAGAAGAAGGCACAGAGAAAGAACGTGCCGCATCGAAACCCAGACGCATGGGGGTTCCTGTATGCATTAATGGCCAATAGGCTAGTCTAAGTGCTGCTCAACAAACACACACGAAGGACAAAAAAAAGGAGTCTGTCTTCCACAGAATCTTCTATCTCAATAAACCCATCATGTACCAGCCTCCTGGAGACGGGAATAACACAGACTCTTTGAACTCTATGCTAGTGAGCGCTCGTTCAAAGAAGTCTACGAAAGAGTGAGCCATGCGCTCAAGAAACTGCTCATCTGAATGACCATCAACATGTGCCATCAACAGTAATGTACGCTTCTGTTGGATGGTTGTACCACACTGACTCATACGCCAAACTTTGTCGTACGCATGAAATGGGTCAGTCCCTAAAGTCTTCCAAAAATGACCTGGGTACAGTCCTAGGTCTGGGTTCAAAAACTCCACTTACACACCTATGCGCTTGGCTCGTCCATCCGCATACAAAAGATATAAAGGTGAAATTTCCCTTACCAAACTTGTGTGACCTGATAAGTCACAAGTCAAAGTCTAGGGAAGCGAATGCTATGCATGGCATGCCTTCTCGAGGGCCTTGTGCTAGCATCACCATTAACTGTTGCTGTGCCAGAGTAGAAATCAACCCTGAAAGGCTATTTGTGTTCCAACGACTGCAACAAAAAGAGGAAAATGAGCTTCCCTTTGTCTCATGTTACTCATCCTGGAAGTCTCCTTCCCTGAAGAAGAGTTCAAAAGCAGGCTCGTCAAACCCTCCAATCTCGACCAATGCATCAAGACATCCACCACGGAGCTCCTGATTGGTCGTATCTACAGAAAGAGTATTCCTGGGAACTCATTCAAAGGCAAGGGCTTCCACATCATAGCATCCCCTCAGGTTCCGAAGCAACTATGCAAGTTGGGAGTGGCAATCCTCTAGTAGTCTATACCCATCCTTAGGGAGCTACCTATAACATACTCGGAGACAAGTTTGTGCAGCATTAAAGGCTGAGGGTAGCCATCCTCCTGAATCTGAAGATGATGTGGGAATGCAAAGCTTACCTCGAAGACAGTGTGACTTAGGGATCAGAAGTAGAAAGCGAGTAGTCCGTAACTCCATGCATAATGACGGTATACATGATCAATATTGATGGAGGCTCCAGTAACTGTCAACGTCTCGAGGCCTTAGAAGCAATGGTGCATACCATCAGCGCCTCAATACAGTCCTTGACGTAGGCCATATTTGACATTCGAGCAAACATTGCCCCACCCTAGCTAAGGACTCCAGGACAAACTAGCCAGGACCCGGGGACCAACGGGGAGTCCAATGCTACCGCTCCTCCGACAATTGGAGTCACTCCATTGAACCGCTCGTTTGTTATTGCACCTAGAAATGACACCCAGGAATCCATTCAGGAATTGCGAGCCTGCCTGGACTCTATGAATAATCGAGACAAGATACAAAATCTCGGGATAAGGCGACCCTATCCTTCCGAGTGGAACAACGTCTTTCCATCCAAATACAAGCCTTAGTCGTTGATCCCGTTCGATAGGAACATGTTGTATTGTCAATTCATAACTTACTTTGAATCCATGATGGGACACTTACACCGGAATGATGCTCTACTCACCAAGCTTTTTATTGGAGACTTAACCGACGTCTCCTGCTAGTGGTTCTGCAACCTTCCTGACAACTGCATCAGGTCGTTTGACGACCTCCGATGGTTGTTTCTCTTCCGCTTCTATGACGATGGAATGGATATGACAATGTCCATCCTTATTGACACAGCCCAAAAGGAGAAGGAGCCTATGCGGGGTCTTTTAGAGCGCTTCAGGAAGACAGCCTTGAAGATGCCTCCTAGCATCCCTAAGTCTCTGCTGATGGACACGTACAGGCGAAACCTACTGCTGACAGTCAAACTCTTCATTTGTACGACACAACATGGAGACTAGTCAGCATTCATCGCGAGCACTGACATAGCCGAGAAGAATGCAAACATTTGCTTAGACTTTAACTTCCTGGCTCAGAGGATAGAAGGAAACGCCCTCAAGGCGACAACAATAATGGCCGCAATGGTAAAGATAAGGAGTCCCTTACCGTCAACATGTACAAAGGTTCGGTGCCGCCCAAACGAAAGACACCGGTACCACCTAGGCCAAAGGAAACATACTCTTTCGACGACGATCAAGTCGTCGACATCTTTCATATATTGATGAAGAACAACACACTACATATCACCTCTAGATTATTTTTCAAACTAAAGGGATTTATTCGTCACGTCCATATACCTCTAAACAAATGTTTATCCTACTATTCGCTATTTCAACCATGATTGTTCCTAAATAGCATCTATAATTAAAGATGCTTGCCATGTCAGTATCACCTCTTAGCAAGACATTTCCTTATTTCTTCTATCACACTCACGTTGTTTCTGATAGTACTTATCATTTCAACTTGTTATCTGTGCCTCATCCTAGGTATGCCATGGGTAACAGGTCCATTTAGCCCTAATCCATTTCTCAGGGAACGTTCCTATCACGTCACAGTCCCAAAATACGTAGAATTAGGATAAGTAAACATACCAGCTACATATTTAACCAGACGTTAGTCTGACTAAAATACGTATAAGCTGTGTAAATCAGAACATGTGTCCATGTAACATCCATAACAGTAACTACACCGTGAACTATGAAATGATATAACTAAGGAAGATCAGAAAAGGGGAATTACTAACAATACCGAAAGATCCCAAAGATGTAGATCCCACTATGCCTATGTTAGATCTCAGCAATAACCTGAAGAGATCACCAGGTACTCAGAAGGGACGTAGCAAGATACATAATATACAAGCCTACTATACAGTAAATAATATGCAAAAAAAGACAAATAGTACAAGAAGTAAAAATTGAAGAACGAATAATACAAGGTTATAACTGGAAAAAATGGCATGCCGTCAAGAATTGTGCTAATAAATGTGACTACGAGTAAATCGATATAAATCGCAACTCGGTCGGAGCTAACGACCCTAGAGACGCATGTCGATGGGGGCTCACAACCTATCGTATGTCCCTATCACAGCTCGGTAGGGCCCCACAATAAAGAGTAGTCAAGTATAGTCAACGCCTATAATAAAATCCTCGCCTATAACTACGAGTCAAGTCAAGTTAATCAAACATGTCAAGTCCAAGTCACATCTATGACAATCATGTCAAAGGAACGTTGCATAAGATAGGGTAAGGACAATCTGAAGAAGTATACAAGAAAATAACAAGATATAACAAGCAATAATAAAAAGATAGAAACTATCTATGTGCACGTATAACGATAAAATAATAATGACAGGAACAGAAACAACAAGTAATCAAGTATGACTTAAAAAAATAGCAATATAGGAAATGCTTGTAAATACTATACAGTTCGATAAGGTATACTTGCCTAGAGTTTTATTCAATCCATTTTAAGACTGTGGTGTCCAATGTCATATCTATTCCTAGGTACATGCTACAGTCCCTAAGAAGTCTACCAAAGCCTAGAACATGCAACCAAGAATCAACACACTAAAATACAAATATGACTAACAACTCCTACCTAGAGACTTGGGGCATTCTAAGTCGCATATTTCCAATGTTACCTAAGCCACATATTAATCTTTCCAACTAGATCTGGATTACGTAATCTATATAACCATTATCTATTTGTAATTATATGAATTATAAGTTTTAGGTTTAAAATATTAAGTTTGTATCTCGTATTTCGTACCACGAAACCTATAACACGCAAATCGAGATAAGATGATCAATCGTAAGGTTAACAATCTTATATTGGCGATCTATAGTGTCGCCTTGACAATTTTAGCGATACGAGATCACTGGAATCGATTTATCTCAGTTTTGACGCACGAATTCCAAAATATGAACACAATATAATTTAGTTACAATTAATGCCAATACAGAAAGTGAGATGTAGCGGACGTCGTCAGATGACGAAAAAAACATCGCCAACGTGTCCATAATAGTCAAATCTGCTAGGATAGCCTACGCATAAGTCCAATTTTGGACACAGGACAAAACGATAATTTTGGGTTAAAACGGTATCCGCCGTTGGAAACACTTTGCATCGAAAAGCGTGCTAAAATATTTGGTATCTAAAGTCATAAAATTATATGTCTACAAGTCAAGTTTGATAATACAAACTCAACAGTATGTCCAAATTTTGATTCCGATGTGCCGTGCACAAAGCCTCCAGTTGAATCGAATCGTGGGGCCCGCAAAATGATGATTCGATCAACTGTCTCATATTCGGACCAAAATTGGTTCACAGGACTAGAAAAATGCTACGAGTCCAATGGATCAAGTTTCATCGCATGTTGAGGAGCGTGCACAAAGTATTCAAGAAGTTTGCAAAAATATCGATACGGTGTTTTTCGACGGATATGGGTCGAATTCGTTGTGCACACACAACCAGTTCCAAATTTGTCAAAGCTCATATGTTCACGAAGTCCGTACGCACCTTTTGATGTAATCGGTTCACGATCATGTCCCCCGGTTTGTTAGGATGGACTCCGTATCAGAGATTTTTCAATTTTTGGAAACAAATTTTTTGGGTGTTTGGAACTGATTTATTTGGCTACAACTCTTTTCTTCTTTTAGAATCTTAAAATTCTTGATATCTGATCTAGAAATTGGCTTCCAAATTAGCGTTCCGGGACAGTTTTTATCATTCAGAAATCATATTTCTTTTGACTTTGGAACTCGATTTTTGTTGCGTACATCGCAGATTAAAGGAAACTACTTGATGGATATTGTAGGTGGTTAGGTTGTCTATGTACCTGCGCAATCCGTTTGTGAAACGAACAAATGACGACATTGATATCGCGATGCGAAGTCTGACTGCAACTACTCCTGCTGCTTACGCGGCTGCCTATGCTGCCGGCAGGCCTCCGGTGATGGCGGAGTGCTCACGGTGGATGCCAGGGACGGCCTAGGGCTAGGGTTAGGGTTTTTATCTTTTATTTATTTTTATTTCTGTATATATGTATACATATAGAAGGAAAGGGGGCCGACTTCGCGCGGGTTTGGGTTACTATTCTGCGGTTACTGTTCCAGTAAAAAATATATTTTTTTACATAAAAATCTTTATACAATAAGAATAAAGTCTAAAAACATATTTAAAAAAATATTTATTCATAATGATGAAATCTAGGAAATGTTAAAATAATTTTAATATATACTTCCATATAAATATATTTTTTTTAAAATTAAATTTTTTATTCATAAGAATTTTATAACTAAAACTTCTATGAATACAATTTATAAAGAAAATTTGTATATACAATTATCTCTCTCTCTCTCTCTCTCTCTCTCTCTCTATATATATATATATATATATATATATATATATATATATTTATAAACCCATGAACCCCAATAAATATATTTCTATACGAATAAATTTTTAAATAAATTAATTCATAATTATTCTACTAATTTTTAATGAAAGTATGATCTATGTAAGGTAAATAGGAAAAATGGAGTCTACTGTAAAATCCGAATTTATAGGGATGGCTGAATAAAATAACCATCCAAATATGTTTGAATCAAATTCAAACTGAAGTTACCGTAATCCTATTCTAAATCAAATCCTGCTCATACCCAAATTCAAATATGGGTATTTAAGGAGGAAGACATCGAGTCATGGATTCAACTCTTCTCCACCACAAACCCTAATTTTCCCTATTCTCCCATTCTACGTAAAAACCAGTCATGAATGCGGAGGAGGGGAAAAGATTCCAATCTTTTCCCGAGTATTATTCTCTGTTCGAGTCACCCACACCGCAGAATTATGGAAGCCTACCAACAAGGTCATAAGTCTAACTTTTTTCTACCTATGTGCAAAACTAAGAGAAAGGTAGCATGCCATGTGTTCGATAGTATAGTTAGGAAGGGTTGAAATTGTTAATATTAGACTCAAGTCCTGTTAATATGGAATGTAGATGTGTATGTAAGGATATAAATCTCTAGTTGCCTATGTGTGTACACCAGAGAGAAAAGCAATGGCAGCAGTTTGCAATTGCAAACAGGGGCACTACGTGCAATAGTACTCATGTGTCATGGGTATAGGGATGATCATGTTTGTGGATAACAAGATATGCAAATAAATTCTGTAGACTCTGTACATATATGAACGGGTATAAGTAGGTATTACATGTAGGTTTCAGTAATAGGGGGAGAGTACCAAAGGGTATAGCCAATATTAGGTGTATGGGTATCCAGTCGTGCATACCGATGAAGCAACAGTCAACTACAGTAATAAATACATTAGATAGCAGCGACAGTTTCAAGGCTGCTAATGCCGACACTAGAGTAAGGGCAGAGTATAGGTGGCTATGTACCTATGAAGGAGCAAAATAGAGGGCATGTGTATCAGAAATTAGGAAGGCTTTGTGTACAGATTTATACAATCTGATTTGAATACCAGTTTGGATAAACCCCGGTGTGGGAAGCAACATAGAGAGTATCAGACATTGTGTTATGTCAGTCTGTATGTGGGATGTATAAAGGTGAGTGGCAGGATTGGGTGTGTGTATTAGGAGCTAATTTGAGGAGACAATATGTGGTTGCCTACATATTAGTAGACAATTGGGTATCAGGTTGGGTGAGCTATGAGATGTCATGTGAAAAAGAGTAATAGTGCTAATTTTGGTATCTTGTGTAGTAGAACGCCCTACGTGCAAATGTACATGGGTATATGTATGAGAGATAAAAGGATGTATGTGTTTGTATCGTAGGATACATAGGTATTCATGATTGTAAGATTATATAATAGATTAGTGTGGGTATGTCAAGATAGTTGTCGAGGTATTATAGTATAGATTTGGGTATCCTATAGAGTCAATAAGTACTATGGGTATGTATGGATGGTTGATAGAAACTGTTCAAAGTAGGATTTGAGAACCCCAAATACAAACTGTTAAGTGTAAACCCAGTTAGTTTAGGATTTAACCTAAAACCCTAATGATCAAGTGAGATGGTTTATTTTGTTTTCAAATTATTTATTGAAATTATAAATTTATAAAATACGTTATGTGGACTTGGATTTGGTATCCGACCCCTACCATCAGCTCAGGATACCAGACGACTACATTTATTATTTATTTCCAATATTGCTAATTATAATATTATATTGTCTAGTTGTATTATACTTGATTCTTGACACGCTCGTTACACGGATTGCACATCATGGATTCTGTTCATGTCATGCCATTTTCTTATATGTCATGTCAGCGTAGGAAAGTACCGAGTAGATGTGTGATCAGACCTATAGACCAAAATTTATTTATTTTTGCGTTATTTAGACCGTGAGGTGTATTGTCCCAGCTGATCACATACCGAAAGGAGGACTTCAACACACTTAGATAGCTATACTTTCTTTGTTCCACTTTTTACTTGTCTTTATATATTTCCAGTCCATTGTTCATTATATTTTTATATTATAATTGATTCTTTCATCATGTATTTTATGACTAAGCAATATTTTATAGTTGTTATCATATACTTGGAAGTGCATACAGTAAATTATACTCCTTCTATCCCGACTGGGTAAATATTTTAGGTGACTACGATGAGGACGAATGCCTTAATTATTATGGTCCATATAAAGGGAACATAGTTGAGCCCGACCTTACATTGCAGGGAGATTAAGGAGAGTTAGCAGCACATGACCCAGCTTCCACTGCTTAGTTAGAATAAAATTAGTTTGAGACCGAATTTGTCTCCAGATTTAGTTGACTAGTGCTATTTGACATTGATTTGACATTTAGTTTTTGGAGTTTATCTCTTTTATGGATTTTTGATTATTCATTCTTCCCTTTATATTCCATCATACGATTGTTTATTTAGAGTTGTGATTGGGTATTGGTTTTGGATTTAATTTATTGTCCTCCAAAGTAGAGTTAAATTTTATCGTGTGGGTTGTCCATCATATTGATATTATACAGTATTCTATCGCCGATACTGCAGTGAAGGCTGGGCGTGCCCACGATTCATGCACAAATTCTAGGTATGTGTCGTGACACATTTTTATGGTGGCATAAATAGGCCCTGATTCGTAACTAGTGTAATATCGTGGTAGTACTTAGGTCTTAGGTACTATCACGAGCCTACAATAGGATATAGATCACTAGGCATAGGAAAATACTCAATGACACCTAGGAATTCCTTTCTATTTAAACTTTACAATTTTCTATTCCACTCTTACTGTCCTCCTTGAATAAGCATCTCATCTTGTGCCATATCGTTGATTTCTTTTGTTTTCCAACCTTTCAGAATGGCACCCAGGACTAGAGCTTACAAAGCCATAACAAATAGTAACCACCCTCAACCTTCCGTATATCATGAGGCATCGTCACCTACATCAAAGAGCCTTCCTCCGTCTCTAACCAATCCATCCCAAGGAGGCTTGCCGGCTAATGAGGCACCTCTGCATGAGCTCATTAGAGGTATGATGGAGGCGCAGAGGGCACAGATGGAGGCCCAGAGGCAGTGGATCGAGGTATTGCTGGCAGGTATGGAGAATGCTCAACGCGTTGCCTTGACAACTATGAAGAGGGTTGCTCAGCAGCCTCAGCAGCCCGCTCAACCAAGAGAGGGGAACATCTGGGACTTTAAGAAGATGAACCCACACGAGTTTAAGGGAACATAAGGAATTCTTTATGTAGATGAATGGCTCGATGACATCGAGCGAGTTATGAGGGTTTACCGAATCCCTGAAGACCAGAAGATTGAAGCTGTTAGCTTACAGCTTCATGATATTGCTCATACCTGGTTCAGAAATGAGCCCCGGCTAGCAGATCCAACGCTAAGCTGGGATCAGTTCAAGGACCTCTTTAAGAGAAAATTCTTTCCTGCGGTGGCCAAAGGTATTCTGGAAAAGCAGTTCCAGAACTTGGAGTAGGGTAGCATATCCATAGACGAGTATTCGCAGAGTATGGCCGCATGAGTCGATTCGCGGAGTACATGGTCAGAGACCAGAATGACTGAGCATGAAGCTTCCGACTGGGATTGGCCAAAGAGATCAGAGTCCACATTTCTTCTGGTACTACGACCTTTACAGGAATCATAGCCGAAGCCCAGAGGATAGAGGTGGACCTAGACATCAGGCCCAAGAGATACCGTGATACAGTGGGAGGTGGCATTAGTGTGGGACCAGCCAAACGTCCTCAATTTCAGCCGAGGATTTTTTAGCACCCGCAACAGAACCATGCCCCAACTGGAGCCCCAATCCAGCAGGTGCAACAGCCCCAGAGGCAGTTACAACAGGCTCCATATTGTACTCACTATGAAAAGATCGAACATATCTAGGACGACTATAGAAAAAGGCTCTGAGCGTGTTTATACTGCGGATCACCTTCACATCAGCTGAAGGAGTGCCTTCTAGCTTCTATTCGCACAAGAAAGGATGTAACACTATCTCAGAGAGGGTTAGGCCACTAGCGGCTCTGCAACCACAAGACCCACCACTCCTCCACTCAGCAACAGTGGTTTGCCGAACACCAATCGAGGGAAGCACCTCAGTATGGTAAAGCCTTTGCTCTGACCGTCGAGGAGACCGAGCCTACCAATGATGTGATAACAGGTTATATATTTCTTAATTCTTTTCCAGTATAGTGTTATTCGATTCTGGTGCATCCCATAGCTTTATTTCTGTAGCTTTTATGTTTAAGCATAGCATAGTATCTGAGACCTTAGATAGTGCTTACAAAATCATGATGGGCGGAGGCATTATCCTAGTCAAGGATATTTACTTCGGGCATCGCATCACCTTTGGGAGGTAGGGAATTACATGCCGATCTACTTGTAATTCCACTTTCGAGTTTCGATATCGTTCTTAGGATGGATTGGTTGAGTATGAATCATGCCAGTATAGACTGCCGCTGAGGATGCATAGTATTTAGTCCTCTTGGAGAGTCTATATTTGAGTTTGGTAGAGGAGCAATGGAGCAGCGTAGTGAGGCAATTTGTGGAGCTATGGTAGGAGAAAGAACTACCTTATCCTATCACTGCAAAATTTTTTGACGTATTTTTTGAACAATTGCCTGGATTGCCACTTGATAGGGATTTCGAGTTTGCTATCGATCTTGTGCCAAGCACAGAAATAGTAGTACATCATGTGTACATGATCAATAACAAAGTGGCAGTGGAGTTGAATAAGCAAAGTAATGAATTGCTAGAAAAAGGATTCATTAGATCGAGTTCTTCGCCATGGGGAGCCCTAGTTCTATTTGTGCCAAAGAAGGATTAGAAGGTGCGTATGTGTATCGACTGTAAGGCCTTGAATAATCTCACAATCAAGAATAAGTACCCGTTGCCGAGAATTGACGATCTCTTCGATCAGTTGAGCGGCACGAGGGTATTTTCAAAAATTGACTTGAGATTTGGCTACCATCAGTTGAGAGTAAAGAAGGAGAATATTTTGAAGATTAGCTTTCAGACTAAATACGACCAGTATGAATTCATGGTGATGACATTTGGTTGACTAATGCCCCGACGGTCTTTATGAACTTGATGAACACGGTATTCCATCAATACCTTGACAAGTTCATGGTGGCGTTTATCGACGACATACTCTTCTATTTGAAGACACCAAAGGAACATAAAGAGCACCAGAGGATCGTGTTGGAGACTCTCAGAAAGGAAAAGGTCTTGAAATATGAGTTTTTCTTGGACAAGGTGGAATTCCTTGGGCGCGTGGTGACTGGAGATGAAATATTCGTTTATCCGAAGAAGATTGTTGCCATAGAATCTTGGACTACTCCAACTACCATGGCAGAGATCTGGAGCTTCTTAGGATTGGCGGGGTACTACAAGAAGTTCATAAAGAACTTCGCTCGTATCGTAGAGTCGATGACTAGGATCACTCGAAAGGACGTAGAGTTTGTGTAGACAGAGGACTGCCAGACTACGTTTGATGAGTTGAAGAAGAGGTTGACAACTCCTATATTGACGTTGCCATTGGGATCAGTGGTTTTTCTATTTATAGTGATGCTTCGAAAAAGGATTTGGGATGTGTTCCAGAGCAAAATAAGAAGGTGATAGCGTATTCGTCCAAACAGCTGCGGCCGCATGATAAGAACTATCCCACCCATGATCTAGAATTGGCAGCAGTGATCTTCGCCTTGAAGTTGTGGAGAAACTACTTATACGGAGAGCGAGTAGAAATATTTGTTGACCATAAAAAAGTACGTCTTTTTACAAAAGAAGTTAAATATGAGATAACATAGGCTGGAACTGATGAGTGATTTTGATATTTCACTAAAATATCATTCAAGAAAAGCTAATGTAGTTGTTGATGCCTTAAGCAGGTATCCAGTAGCTATGTGTCTGACCAAGGACCGTCACTTGTTAGCAGATTTAGAGAGTCTGGGCATCGAGATTGTTATTCCGGGGTAGAGATGCAGATGATGGGTATGCAGATTTAGTCTGGAATAATGGAGAAGATCTGAGGGACACAGTATCATGACATGAGCCTGAGGAGTATCAGGGCATACGTGCAGGCTGGATTGCTAGATGACTTCTCTATCTTAGATGATGGGTATGCAGATTCAATTTGGATTGATGGACAAGATCCATGGGACACAGTATTACGACAACACTAGGTTTTATATACCCAGTAGTGATTTATGGGAAGATGTCATGCAAGAGGCGCATCATTCTCAATATTATATACATCCTGGAACTAACAAGATGTACAAGGATCTGAGAGATCATGTGTTGTGGTGTGGTATGAAGCGAGAGGTGGCACGCTTCGTCTCTAGATGTCTAGTGTGCCAGCAGGTCAAAGCCGAAAGGCAGAGACCAGAAGGATTTCTTCAACCATTACCGATCCCTGAGTGAAAGTCGGAACATATCACAATGGATTTTGTTTCTGGTCTTCCACGCTCACCAGGAGGGAAGGATGCTATTTGGGTCATCGTTGATAGGTTGACCAAATCGTCCCACTTTATACCAATCAAAGTAGGATTGTCCAAGGAGAATTTGGTGAAGTTATATGTGAAGCAAATCGTCAGGTTATACGGGGTTCCAGTGAGTATTGGCTCCGACCGGGATAACAAATCTATATCCTATTTTTTGAGGAGCTTGCAAGTTGGCTTGGTTACTCAGTTCAAGTTAAGTACCGCATACCCCCTCAGACAGATGGATAGTCAGAAAGGACTATTTAGACACTCGAAGACATGCTGCGGACATGTGTATTAGATTTCGGTGGCTCGTGGGAGGACTATCTTCACCTGGTAGAGTTTGCATACAACAACTATCAGACCAGTATAGAGATGTCTCCTTTTGAGGCTCTGTACGGACGGAGAGGTCGAAAACCTCTATCTTAGGATGACGTGGGCGAGAGAGCACTCTTGGGACCCGAAATGGTAGTGAATGCGACCGAGAAGGTGAAGTAGATTAGAGAGAGACTTCGGGTGTCACAGGATAACAAAAGTACTAGGCCGATAATCACCGAAGACCATTAGAGTTCGAGGTATATAATTCCTCTATCTTAGATAGTAGTACTTGTAGGTTGCGTAATAAATTACCTTGTGTGTTTAGGTCGGTGATTTGGTATTCTTGAAGATTTCCCCGACGCGTGGCACGATTCATTTTGGTGAAGGTAGTAAGCTCAGCCCAAGGTAAATCGGACCTTTTGGCATTCTCGAGAAGATCAATGTCGTAGAATACCGAATAGCCTTGCTACATGTACTTGAGGGACTACATAATATATTCCACGTATCCCAACTGAGAAGATACATAGCAGACCCCAGCCATGTACTCGATCACTCAGAGATAGAAGTTGGACCAAGTATTAACTATCAGTGTCATGCCACGGTCCCGAAGAACCGATCGTACTCGCTAGGGCATGACATAGCACCAGCCTAGGTTGCACTCGTGCAAGGCCGGTTCCATAACAGCCGATTACAACAGCTTACGTTGGGATCGTCGCACAGAAGTCTAAGTAGAGAAGTTGAATAACACAAAGACATGTATAAAATGATACTCTTTATTGATATTAAAAATAAGATCACGAGGACACGAAGCCAAGATTACAAGTCACTCAAGCTCACTTTCTTTCTGAATACAATAACTCAGCTCTCTCTTCTCTTAATTACAATTGTTCACGACCGAAGGCTTACGATTTTGTGGATGCTTCAGAAGGCAATATCCATACATTATGTCCCGTATAGGTGAAGTCTTCAATACGGCCGTACGCCACAAAACACTAAGAAACTCCATGTCTTAGTGCGTCCAAGCGAGCTTTGCCCCGAATGATGCAAGTACTTGAGCCTGTACCTGAAAACTGGTGAGATATCAATACATAACCGTACTGGTGGTATGAGCTCCTCGCCCACCCATACAAAACCAATATATTTTCCTTAATTTGTGTGAGTGCAACATATTCTTTAGATTGTTTTTCTAATCTTGCCTAGGATTAGTTTTAGGATATAGACTCTTGGCCTATTTTGTGTCTCTAGACCATCACAGTGCCTCGTATCGATACTTACTTATTCTTATGTCTCTAGACTATTTTTGTGCTGTAGTGCCCCGCTCCTCGCGGTCCACTATGTAATACCTACGGCTTGCTGACTCAGTCTTGAACTAAGTTTTTGGGGAAACCTTTGCCGGTATCGATTGATCACGGATGAAATGCAATAAACCTTTCCAATTGATCGATAGGCTTCTATTGAAATAAATCCAAGTATTTTGTTGGATGTTTTCTTTCGCTGCTTGGTTTTGATAAATGCATTTTCGTGTTGGTTTTCGATGATTGGTTTTCATTGTTCGCTTTCATCTCAATTTGCATTCATTCTGAATCTTGAGAGAAAGAGACCGAAGTATGCTAATCAACCGTTGGTGCCAATGTAGGACGCATAAATTGTTCATGAACGGCGCGTGAAGTCCCTCCTTCTCTCAACTAAGATTTATCTCGGTGAGTTGCTTTAACCGTGGATGGTGACGAACCCCAGCCGGCGCAAAGGCACTCTTCCTTTAAGCCAAAGGACTTCTTGGATGTGAAACCTCCAAAATTTGAGGACAGGACATCACCAGATAAGGTGGTGGACTGGATCGATAAAATGGAAAGTCTGTTCACATTCGTAGGAGTTTCGAGTAGCAAGCAGGTATTGTGTGCCGCTCTGCTACTACGACTGCGTGCAAAAGACTGGTAGAAGGCGAAAAAACAGACACTGCTTTCAACAGCTAGGAATGGAAAGATTTTATGAGCCTCATTCAAGAAGGCATTTCTGGATGAATATCTGCCCCCAGCCATGAGTAAGAAAATGGAGAATGACTTCATAAATCTGAAATAGTGAGATATGTCCGTAGAGGACTATGAATCTGAATTTGCCAAGTTGGCAAATTTTGCTGCTGTTATGTTACCCACGGAGCAGACCCGCATAGATCGATTCGTTGAAGGTCTGAATGATGACATTCAGTTGAGTGTGCTCAACCGAGAATGTGCATCATATTTTCAGGCCATTGAGACGACGCTACAGGTGGAACAGTTTTGCCTGAAGAAGGTGTCAACTAAAATACAGTACAGTCGGAATCAGCCTGCCAGAAGATATCATGATGGAAAGAAAAAGTCTGACGGGGAACAGAATAATAAGCATGTATGCACCTTCTGCAGTCGACAAAAGCCTGTGAAATAAGACTGTCGCTATACGAATGGTTTGAAATGCAGTTACTGTGGCAAGAGTGGGCACATCGAGGAGGACTGTCGTACCGCTAATAACGCTTGTTTTGGTTGTGACCAACAGGGTCATTCAGTCAAGAATTGTCCGAAAAAGAATAAAGCTACTCAAAATCGTAATGACACAGCGGAAGAGGGTGAGCCACAGAGGGACCAACCGCAGATCAGAGACAATCCATACAACCAGCAGCTACGGACTAATGCTCGTGTCTTTAACCTATCCACCTTACTTGATCCTGAATGCAATACTAGCGGAGGTGAGCTTGTTTCTTAAGTTTTGAGGGCAAAACTTTTTCTCAGTGGGTTATTATGTAGTGCCCCGCTCCTCGCGGTCCACTATGTAATACCTACGGCTTGCTGACTCAGTCTTGAACTGAGTTTTTGGGGAAACCTTTGCCGGTATCGATTGATCACGGATGAAATGTAATGAACCTTTACAATTGATGGATAGGCTTCTATTGAAATGAATCCAAGAGATTTGTTGGATGTTTTCTTTCGCTGCTTGGTTTTGGTGAATGTATTTTCGTGTTGGTTTTCGATAATTGGTTTTCATTGTTCGCTTCCATCGTATTTCGCATTCATTTCGAATCTTGAGAGAAAGAGACTGAAGTATGCTAATCAACTGTTGGTGCCAATGTAGGACGTGTGAACTGTTCATGAACGGCGCGTGAAGTCCCTCCTTCTCTCAACTAAGATTCATCTCGGTGAGTTGCTTCAACCGGGCTTGTATTTATTTGTACACCCTAAGAAAATGATCTCTAGTCCACTCTGTTGCCTCATTCCTATGATCAACGATACCTCAATAACAAAAGATAAGAGAAGATAAATGAATGAATCACATGTAAATTGGAACTGTCGCTTGCTTGCTTTAATATGAACTGTATGCTCTTATGAATTTTCTAAAAGAGATAGCTCGGTATGGAAATCATGGCTTGACCGTGCAAGAAGAAGAAGATGGAAATGTTTACGAGTTGCTAGGCTCGTATATAGTAGAATTATTTGATATCTGTATTCGCATTGGTCTAGACAACTTGTGTACAATGTAGTAATCTCTCGATTGATTCTGGGGGCACCTGGAATCGATCGACCTAGGAGAGAACAGGATACCTGAGGCTAGAAGTCTTCGCAGTAAGAGGGGGTGTCAGTCTATTAGTAGTTGGGCTAGAACGTTCCAACTGCTAATAGTTGGAATACCCATGGACCACAATAGTTAGGTTCATGCATATAGACAGAGATTTATTGCAAGCCTAACAGCAAGGACGGAAAATAAGAATGCTTTATATATATGCCAATTATGCTAACCTGTTTGTGTGCAGGAATGACTGTCGGCGATGGGTAAGTTGGTAATGTAACATTTTTCTGTCTTATTTCTTATGAATTGTTAAAAAGAACCTAGACAAGTAGAAAGATCACTAGCAAATATGTAGCTTCACATATTGAATTAGTGCAGATATTTGTGAGTTTCGATGAAGAGCCGCTCGCCAATACATGATATGTGCTGACCCACGATGTAGGCATCTTTTTCAGAAAGCAAAGGAGACAGGGAGATTTCAAGTGAGGCACTGAAACTCGTCTAGCCCAGTAAAGCTATGGATTGCCTCGAAGCTTCATTTTCTTTTCCAGTCAAGTTGTAAGTTTCTTTTTCTTTGAATGTGTCTTTTCATTTCTAGCATGTAATAAAGGGATATGATGTATGGGCATTGCGACTATTTTTAAAAGAAAGTTTTAAAGAAAATCATGTAGCCAAGATAAGGCAATTTGAGTTTGCAAAGCTTTGTACTTGTATTCCTATCAAGTTTATCAATAAAAGAAGTATTTCTATTTCAAATCTCTGTGTCCAATATTTGGTTTTCTGCAATGAATGGGTGCGTGCATGTGTTTTTGCTTGACTAGTTGTTTTGTGCAGGTACATGGCCTTGTGCAAGTGCAACTTAGGCTTGCACGGCATCACGCCTTAGCGAGGATGAATGATCCCGCAGGGGTCCAGGCAAGACGGATGACCCTAGCGAGATCGGGGCGTGACACGTGCCAACAACATCAACGTATTGACTCGTGCTTGCCTTTTTGGCTCATACTTAAGACATAACAACATAGTCGTGCCATAAACTCTACCCGTGCTTCAATTATCGAGGCTGTGCCTCACAACTCAACATGAATTAACCTACTTTGTCTTATGGCCCTTCCTGACTTAAACTTGAAATAACTCGACCCAAAAAAAACTTTTGTGTTGACGACTCACCAACCGATGCCACACCTCATACCAAAGCACGTGTCCTTACTATTTCCAAAACTTAGGCTCCAAAAGGGTATTATAAACCGTGCATATCTTCTTGACTCAATCAGTGTCACGCTTGCACTTGTATGCGGATTGCTGCTCAGCAAACCGACTCATCTATATAAAATGTCACTGGCAATTCAAGCTATCTTGGTCGTTTATTGCTTGGTGTAGATGGGACCCTCATAACACGGGTAGCTAGCCCCACTGAAGTCTTATAATCACCTGGGCGGTACCCCCAGCTCCACTATCTTGCTTTTCTCCTAGGCCAAAATGATCCTGTGGCCCCAGGCAGCCGAATTGAGGATGCGAAACCTTATGCACAAGTTGTCTATGACCACGCACCTATGAGAACTTCTAGACTCAACGTAAATACGTGGCCTAACTGACAGTACTACTTACTTCCTTTGCTTTACTTCTGTACACTTTATACTTCTTTGTATTGCGCAAACTAGGGATTTCCTCAGCGACTGACGTACAGTCCCGATACTTTCTAACTCATTTCGAAGCCAAGGAACGAAGGACCGAGTGTCAATTTGAAAGCACTTCGTGTAATAATTCTAAGCCAACCATAGAAACTTTCCATAATCTAACTCATTCCGACCCAAGGTGGGATTTTTTTCTTTAGCTATATGAATTCATCTCTTTTATTCAAGCATAAGTTATGTATTTGAAAACTTCCAGTTATTAGTGTGAAGGCCAAGAAAAGGTAAGTTTACCGAAGCCACCTACCTGAATGAGGAGTTGCCTCGACCGAGCAGGACTTCGAGCAAGCCGTTGCATGACTAAGTCCAAACACTGTTGCATTTTGATTCCTTCGGTTGAACTGAGCAGGATGGGACACTACATAATACACCACTCAGAAAAAGTTTCATCCTCAAAACTTACTGAGTACACACTCATCGACTTATCACTTGATTCAACATTTAATGTTTCTTGCAGACACTCCTCCTATGCGTTTCTTCAATCTGAGCCATACTCGCACCTTAGTTATTTTTTATATCAAACAACTATATCTCAAACTTGGGGTAACTTATACTCGTCGCGCACACGGATAATTTAGTTCTAGGGCGAACCATTCAATAGACATCCCTAACAATTTGTAAATCAAAATTTCATCAAGTCGTTCATTCTTCGTCTCCTAGTCAAAATCCAGTATTACCCTATCTTAACCAATCTCCGAAATATGACTTGCATTAATGCCTCAATCAATATTCAATTTCATTTCAAATCCAACGATTGTACTATCATCAATATTTTTTTTGAAACTCATGATCTCAAAATCCTCGATACCTTTCCGCGCCTTTAGTCTCACTTGAATTCAACGTATCACTTAGTTGGATCTTGCACATATTTAAGGCATTCTTAAAATACATACATTTCAGCCAAGCCTCATGATAGGGAATCCACCATTACCACTCGAGTCGGATCATGCACATATTAAGGTGTCCATAAAATATATACATTTTAGCCAAGCCTCGTGAGTGTTGTCTCTACATAATTGAATCATTCTATCCACCAATACTAATATCCAATCCTATCAATACTCAAGATTTTTCAAGAAAACTTTGATAACTCTCCCTACGATCGATCGCACAATTTATATCTCTCCGTACAGGGACGTTTGCCTAACCGCTAGGCTATCTTCACTAAGCTAAAGTCAAAGTCAGTGTTGGGATCACTATTCCCAATCAATAATATCAGAACACTCACCCCCCAAATTCTAAGGTCAAACCATAGTCAGTAGTACATGGTCTTCCTACCCAAGCTCGTATCACTCAAATTTCTAAACTTCGAGCATAGATTTCTCTTATTCGCATTCACAACATTCAGTCCAGGGGTCTGAATCATTTAGCAAAGCCATCCCTAGGGTGAATCATTTCACGATCATCCTCGATCACGACATGGTTCAACGATGCAAACTCACAACTCTCACACTCACAGTACTCAATCCGTTCAATAGACCTGTCAGTCCAAATTTGTGTACCTCGACTACATCTCAAAGTTATAATCAACCGATCACAAGTCGCATTGTCAATTTTTAATTCTCAAGTTGCATACCATCAATCATGATTCATCCATCATAACATCACTTAAATTATCAAAACTATTAATCGTCAATTCATGAATCTATCTTATCGCACAATCGTTTGATCGCCTACTATAATTCCCTGAGTCATATAATTCTCACATCAATGATCATCATCTCTGTCAACATTTTCATTTTGCATAGTCCGACTATTATTTATTCACGTATACTTTAAGTTCACCTAATCAAGTAATCCAAACATTTATTATTATCAAAATCATAAGTATAGCATCCATTTGAATAATAACATTTTACACGATCATCATTCCTCGAATCAGAGTACCCCCAGGTTATCACACAACAATATTTGATATGCCTCAATACCATCGATGATATACATAACCTTACGATCTTCCTTTGCAATGAACTCCAAGTCATGCAACTGATGCTATCATCCGAACTGGATATACCACAATCTCCTCGACATTCAAGACCAAATTCGACCATTATCCCTCGAACTAGTTACATGATCAATTCGTTCAAACCCAAAATCACATACGTTCATCTGTCTATCTTAAGTCATCGAGTAACATATTTCCTCAAATTGCATCATTCTATGCTAACTCAAGACATCGAGCAATATCTATCTCAAACCCTTAGAGTCATTCTCGTATATTCGAATCATTTCTATGCATGCTAACTTACAATTATGCTAACTTTTTGTATACGATTCATATTGATTCCTCGACTGAGTCATCCATTCCTTACATCTTATCTTTTCCTCTATTCAATGTATCTACTCTTCATCACTTTGCATCTCATACTCCGTGCAATCTAAATCCGATGTGCATCGTTTCCTATTCATTCCAATCAAACTCATACAAAGGTGTCACGACCAGTACCCGATTTTCGGACGCGAGCTCGTGAGCAAGCCAGCTACGTATCGAACGGACTCCAGCTCGACTCGAATACGTAAATGCTATCAAAGCTATGGTATACTGCCAAATCATGGCAAACAAATCTATATCTCAATCCACAATAAGAATAATAAACATGAATAAACACTATGGGTCGTGGTCTGCAGCCCACTAGCATAAATGCCCGATAAGACTCTAAAGGAAATAACAAGAGTCTAAAACTGAATCATGGAACAGGATAACTCATGATAAGTTATGAAAGCACAAGTGGATAATAAATACGATAACGATACCTGAATCCCGCAGAACCGCAAATCCTCCGCCATCCAGAACTACTAGCTAACTCCATGCAATCGCTAAACCTGAGGAGATCATCAGGTCCTCAGAGGACATAGCAAGATACATAATATACATGCCTATCTAGCAGTTTTATCATACGCAGGAAATAAATAAGAAAGAACAAATACAAGACAAATGACTACGAACACGAATACGAACATGAACATGAATACGAACACGAACACGAATACGAACACGAATACGAATACGAACACGAATACGAACACGAATAATAGAACACGAACACGAATACGAACACGAATAATAGAACACGAACACGAATACGAACACGAACACTAGAACAACTACGTATAAATAAACTGTCGGATGAACGAAACACGAGATTAATGGAAGAACCAAACCCTCGTCCCGAGTGTGGACTCTCTGGTTTGAACTAAGTACTAACCCTCGTCCTGAGTGTGGACTATCTGGTTAGCTCACGGCAAGACACCCTCGTCCCGTGTGTGGACTCTCTGGTGTAATTGGTCAACCCTCGTCCCGAGTGTGGACTCTCTGGTTCCAATGAACACGACAAACACCCTCATCCTGAGTGTAGACTCTCTGGTGTACCAAACAACTCTCGTCCCGAGTGTGGACTCTCTGGTTGTGTACAGCGATAATCAAGGCTATGGCAGTTCACTACATGCACTCGTTCTATGACACGACTCAAACAAGGTACTGACGAGAACAACTCCAAATGTGAAACACAAGGCCAAACATGAACACGGCTATATACAATAAAAACAACTCCACAGAAAATAACACGAAAAAACACATATCCATAAATAATTCAAAAGCTGGAAACTGAAATGAAATGCATGTAAATAAAACTGTAGATGAAGGCAAGGTATACTTGCCTGAATATGTCCAATCCATTCACCGAGGTCGAAGTTATGCACGTCGATGTCCAGTCTAAAAATAACCCGAAGTGCTCATTAATTATTATTATTCTTTTAATAAATTTGGTTTATATATATATAACTACTCACAAATCCCTAGTTAACTATTTAAATAATATAATAATCTTAAACAAAATATTTACAGATAATATAATGACTAACTATTAATTATTTTGTTAATCCAATATCTAATTACAATTGTAAAAGTAAAATATAGGAAAGTGGGGGTGTTTATTAGAAATTTACCTAACATTTTAAAGCAACCAGAGGTGAACAGAAGTTGTCTTCTTCCTTTCTTCTTCCTGGTTCCAAGTACGTCATAGGGGAGGGGTCATGGAAAAGTTGATGCCATGGAGGTAAACTGCACCACGTAGGTACAGGGGATGGGCCAGCTTCGTGGAGTACTCGATGAACGGTTCGAAAGGCTGGGATTCAATACTGGTCTCCCCAGCAGACAATGACACGCAGGCTCTATATGCAGGGTCCCCGGCAGAATCGTCGGTTGGGTCTGACTCGGCCACTGCACCGGGGACGGCCAAGCTGGTGCGGCTCATGGCGGCCCAGGCTTGGTCGCCGGAAGCTTCGGGGATGCTGGCCTTTGGTGCGGTGAACGTGGAGGCTGGGTTGGTCTTTGCGTAGGTCGACACGATCGCGTCCACCGCCTGGCACTCGCTCACCATCTTCTGCTTGTTCTCCAGGCTAGAGGGGGTGTCGATGATGGTGAGAGGGACGCGGCCGGGATAGTAGTCTGCAGGGAGGCGCGTCGGCAGGAGCACCGGCGGGACGTTGTCGGGGAACGACTTGGTGGCAACGGACACGATCAGGCTCGACTTGCCAGTGTCGGAGTTGCAGATGACCGCCATGCGCATGTTGGAGCGGTCTCCGGTGGTGTACATGCGGACATCAGAGGATAGGAAGGATAACTCTGGGAAGAGCATGGTCACGGCTACTTGATTCGTCGTGACTTTGCCCGCGCGCGCATGGTTGGTGACCTACGACATTATGATGGCAGGGAAGGTGGGGGCTCGGTTGCCTCGTGGCCATGGGAGATGAAGAACTTGGTTATGGTGGTGTTGGTCAGCCGTAGGGATGGCTACAAGGTGGCAGTGATGGTGTTCCCTGTGGGTGATTGGTGAAGGAAGGCTCGCGCTAGGGTTTTCATGTGTGTATCCTATATATATGCATATGAGGAAGGAATCCTAGCAGGCTGGGCTGGTGCCTGGTTGGGCAGGGATTTCCTTCTTTTGATTTTAATAACTATTTGGTACTATCTAAACCATACATATATAAATAACCACAAATAACCACAAATATATATGTACATACATATATATATATATATATATATATATATATATATAATAAAAAAAATATATATATATATATATATTCTCTTGTTTATACAAAAATCTAATGATACCCTTATTAGCTATTCCCATAATGCAATTGTAAAATATCATTATAAGTAGTAATTATGTATATATGAGATACCCCTATTATTATACTTTAAACGAAATAACCATTATAAAACAATAATAAAATAATAAGGATGACAAAATAAGGTAATACGATAATAGGGTTCATACCAATGTGTACAGTAAAATCCTACTGCACAAAAAAATAGTGTAAAGGAATAGTTATCACATTCCCAAGATTAAATATACAATCAAATAACTGAATATTGATAATATATATATAACAATTATTGTAGAAAAATATTTATTAGATACATAAAACAAGGTAGACGTATACACTCAAAGTATATCGTCATGGACGTCTCGTATGACTACATGGGCTTGAGCTTGGTCCGGGTTCAATCTGGACTAGTTTGGTACAACCGGTTTCCCTAAAACTCAATAATATAATTTATTAACAAAAAAATCTTCGGTAAGGGTCAAGTCGCAACTTGGCCTGGTTTTTCTAGTTAGAACAATCCTATGGCTCGGCTTTCCCCTATCATGGCTAAACACTAGCCAAGGCACGCCACTGCACTATCCGTGCCATGATTCCTAGTCGTCTTGTACTCAAATTTCTAACCATGACTAAAATCATCTACCGTAATAATTAACTAAATAATAAATTTAAAAAAATTCTGGGAAGGGGAGCTACAAAAGGCTTTGCATACTACCACAATGCTTGCTGAGACTCATTGGTATCCCGATCCTCAAATGATTAACATCCCCGAGGCTATCCTGTATACCATTCAGTGTTGAAGTCACTCGATCAATCCTTGAAACGATTATTCGAATCACAACTGATCTTCTTGAATCTCCTTTCGGACCATTCCTCAAATTTCAAGCACGTTTCGTCTATATCGTATCGGTGATATCGTCGTTTGATAGCACGTCTATCGCTAACTACCCAACATTTTATGAATAAATCTAACTCGTTGGTCTCTAAAATAATTGAATCCCATACGCAACTTGCCAACGTCGATGCAATTCTTTGTGTATATGCCTAGCCCGACTTAGTCAACCGTGCCTAAGATGAAACCATTTTTTTACTCAATTTTTTTCCATCGGGAGATTTTATAAAATATTAACTTATTATATAGCATATCTCGTGGAACATTGAAAGAGAGTGCACCAACAATATCGATAGCGAAAACAACATTCAGCACGAAGACGTCAGAGTTAAAGAATTTAATCAAAAGTCCAAGGACATAAAGCTGTGCTCTGATACCATTATGTCACGCCTAGGTCCCGAAGAACCGATCGTCCTCGCTAGGACGTGATGCCGCATGATCCTAGGTTGCGCTCATACAATACAGATTCCATAATGGCCGATTACAGTAGCTTGTGACGGGGTCGTCGAACATAAGTTCGAGCAGAAAAGTTGAATAACACAAAGACACGTACAAAATGATACTCTTTATTGATATTGAAAATAAGATTACAAGGGCGCGAAGCCAAGATTACAAGTAACTCAAGCTCACTTTCTCTCTGAATACAACACTCAGCTCTCTCTTCTCTCAATTACAATCGCTCATGCCCAAAGGCTTACAATTTTGTGAATGCTTCAGAAGGCGATATCCATACATTATGTCTCGTATAGGTGAAGTCTTCAACATGGCCTCATGCCTCGAAGCGCTAAGAAACTCTATGCCTCAGTGCGTCCAAGCGAGCTCGCCCCGAACAATGCAAGTACCTGAACCTGTACATAAAAACTGGTGGGGTGCTAGTACACAATTGTATTGGTGGTATGAGCTCCTCGCCCACCCATACAAAACCAACATTTTTTCTTTAATTGGTATGATTGCAACATATTCTTTTGATTGTCTTTCTAATCTTGCCTTAGGATCAATTTTAGGACATAGACTCTTGGCCTATTTTGTGTCTTTAGACCATCACCGTGCCTCGTACCGATAATTACTTACTCTTGTGCCTCTAGACTGTTCTCGTGCCAACAACATCAACGTATCGACTCGTACTTGCCTTCTTGCCTCATACTTGAGATGCAACAACATGGTCGTGCCATAAACTTTGTACGTACTTTAATTATCAAGGTCGTGCTTCACAACTCAACATGACTTAACCAACTTTGTCTTACGGCCCTTCTTGACTTAAAATCAAAATGACTTGATCTAAACTTATAAAACTTTTGTGATGATGACTCACAAACCGACGCCACACCTCGTGCCGAAGCACGTGTTTTTGCTATAGCTAAATCTTAGGCTCCAAAAGGGTATTATAAACCGTGCATATCTTCTTTGCTCAATCAGTGTCGTGCTTGCACTTCTTTTGATTCAACTTGACATCGTGTATGTGGATTACGGATCAATACACCGATTCATATATATGAAAGGTCACTGGCAATTCAAGCCATCTTGGATGTTTATAGCTTGGTATAGACGAGACCCTTACAGCGCAGGTAGCTAGCCTCGCTGAAGTCCTCGAATCACTTGAGCGGTATCCCCAGCTCAGCTATCTTGCTTTCCTCCTATGCCGTAATGGTCCTGTTTCCCTTCGTAGCGGAATCGAGGATGTGAAACCTTGTGCACAAGTTGTCCATAACCACGCACCTACGAAAACTTCTAGACTCAACGTAAATGCATGGCCTAATTGTCAGTACAACTTACTTCCTTTGCTTTACTTCTTTACTCTTTATACTTCTTTGCATTACCTAAATCAGGGATTACCTCGGCGACTGACCAACAGTCCCGACATATTTTTCATCTATATCCTTTTTGACTCAAACTCAGGAGTGACTAATTGATAAACTTCCAGCATAACTTGAACCAACCGTGTTCCAAATCAGTGTCACGACTGTGCCATAAGCTATGTGATACAACTTAACCCGTGGGACGAGCAAAGGCTATGCCAAGCCTTGTACCGTAGAAACGTGCATTAAGACTTGCGGGACAATTATGCTATGCCAAGCATTGGATGGTGGGATAATGCATACTTTACCAAGCATTGGACAGTAGGACAGTGCATGCTTCACGAAGCATTGCATAGTAGAACAGTATCTGCTTTACCAAGCATTTATATCGTACGTCGCCTAGCCTTATGGCACATAGACCAACTTTTCCTTCTCCCAAGCCACAGGACGAAGGACCGAGTGTCAATTTGAAAGCACGCCATGCAATAATTCTAAGCCAACGTTGGACCTTTCTATATTCTAACTCATTCTGACCCAATATGGGATTTTTTATTAGCTATGTGGATTCATCTCTTTTATTATCAAGCCTAATTTGTGTATTTGAAAACTTCCAGTTATTAGTGTGAAGGCCAAGCTGAGACAAGTTCACCGAAGCCACCCACTTGTACGAGGAGTTGCCTCGACCGAGCGGGACTTCGAGCAAGCCGTTGCATGGCTAAGTCCAAATGCCGTTGCATTTCGATTTCTTCAGTTGAACTGAGCAGGACGGGACACTATAATCAGGAGAAGCCTGTAGAGATCTTGGATCACATAGAGAGATCTTGGATCGCAGAGAGAAAGTGCTGCGTAACCAGACAATTTCATTGGTTTATGTCACATGGAGACATCACACTTCGAGCAAATCCACCTGGGAGAGAAAAGATGAGATGCGCGAGCGCTACCCCTAACCATGAGGTATTTTCCATATTGTGTCAATCTTTAAATTTGAGTACAAAATTTTCTAAGGATGGTAGATTTATAAACCCTTGAAACCCAATAAATATATTTTTATATGAATAAAATTTTAGATGAATTAAATTCATAATTATGCTTCTAATTATTAATGAAAGGATGATTTATGTAAGGTAAATAGGAAAATTGAGTCTATTGTAAAATTTCAACCATTTATATATGTTTGAATCAAATTCAAACTAAAGTTACAGTAATCCTATTCGAAATCAAATACTGCTCATAGCCAAATTCAAATATGGGTATATAAGGAGGAAGAAATCGAGTCATCGATTCAACTCTTCCCTATAAACCCTAATTTTACCTATTCTCCCATTTGCGTACAAACTAGTCGTAAATACAGAGTAGGGGAAAAGCATACAATCTTTTTCTAAGTATTATTCTCTGTTCGAGTCACCCATATCGCAGAAGCTCCATTGTAGAAGCCTACCAACCAGGTAACACGTTTAACTTTTCTTCTACCTATGTGCAAAACCAATAGAAAGGTAGCATGCCATATGTTCGATAGAATAGTTAGGAAGGGTTGAAATAGTTAATATTAGGACTTAAGTCCTGTTAATATGGAATATAGATGTGTATGTAAGGATAGAAATCTCTATTTGCTTATGTGTGTACACCAGAGAGAAAAGCAATGGTAGCAGTTTGTAATTACAAACAAGGGCAATACGTGTAGCAGTATTCATGTGTCGTGGGTATATTGATGATCATGTTTCTGCATAACATGATATGCAAATAATTAATTCTGTAGACTCTGTACATATATGCATGGGTATAAGTGAGTGTTACATATAGGTTTCAGCAATAAGGGAGAGTACAAAAGGGTATAGACAATATCGGGTGTATGGGTATCCAGTCATGCACATAGGTAAAGCAGCAGTCACCTACAGTAATAAATACATTGCATAGCTGCGACAGTTTCAAGGCTGCTAATGCCTGCACTAGAGTAATAGCAGAATATAGGTGGTTATGTACCTATGAAGGAGCATAATTGAGGGCATGTGTATCAGAAATTAGGAAGGGTGTGTACAGATTTATGCAAATCTGATTTGAATACTAGTTTTGGTAAACCCAGGTGTAGGAATAAGCAGGAGAGAGTATCAGAGACTGTGTTTTGTTTGCCTGTGTGTGGTATGTATAAAGGTGAGTGGTAGGATTTGGTGTGTGTGTTAGGAGCTAATTTGAGGAGGCTATATGTGGTTGCCTACATATTAGTAGACAGTTGGGTATCAGGTTAGGTGAGCTGTAAGATGTCATGTGAAAATGGGAAGAAAGTAATAGTGCTAATTTTTATATTTTGTGTAGTAGAACACCCTAGGTGCAAATGTACATGGGTATATGCGTGATAGATAAAATGACGTGTGTGTTTGTATCATAGGATATATAGGTATCCAAGGTTGTAAGATTATATCATGGATTGGTATGGGTATTTGTCAAGATAGGTGTCGAGGTATTAAAGTACAGATTTGGGTATCCTATAGAGTCAATAAGTACTATGGGTATATATGGGTGGTTGATAAAAACTGTTCAAAGTAGGATTTGGGAATCCCAAATACAAACTTTTAAGTGTAAACCCAGTTGGTTTATGATTTAACTTAAAACCCTAATAATTAAGTAGATAGTTTATTTTGTTTTCAAATTATTTATTAAAATTATAAATTCATAAAATAGGTTACATGGACTCAGATTTGGTATCGGACCCGTACCATTAGCTCAGGAAACCAGACGAGTATATTTCTTGTTTGTTTCTAATATTGTTAATTACTATATTACATTGTCTAGTTGTATTATACTTGATTCTTGACACGCTCGTTACACGGATAGCACATCATGGCTTCTGTTCATATTATACCATTTTCAGGTATGTCATGTCGGGGCAGAAAAGTACCGAGTACATGTGTGATCAGACCCACATACCGTAATTTACTTATTTTCGTGTTATTTAGACCGTGAGGAAGTAAATCCTACGTAGACCGTGCGGTGTAGTGTCCGAGCCGATCGTATATCGAAAGGAGTACTTCAACACACTTAGATAGCTATATTTTTCTTGTTCAACTTTTTTACTTGTCTTTATATATTTCCTGTCCATTGTTCATTATATTTTCATATTATAGTTGATTCTCTCATCATGTATTTTATGACTGACCACTATTTTATAGTTATTATCATATACTTGGAACTGTATGCAATAAATTGTACTCATTCCATCCTGACTGGGTAAATATTTTAGGTGAGTACTGTCACTCCCGTTTTTTGTTATACATATTTTCTGTATACGTGTACGAATTTCTAGCAATTGTCATGTAGACCATAGTTAGACTTGTCTTTCTTAGCTTGATCTTAGTTTAATCTTGCCTTGGTTTATTTGGTTTGGTTCAACATGACTTGGCTTGGCTTGGCTTGGTTTGGTTTATTTTGGTTTGAGATGAGAAGGGTTGATATATAAGTCAACTCTCCTCTCTCTCTCTCTCTTCATTACTTTCATTTATTTCTTCTTATTCTTCTCCATTACTCCTCTCCACCTACACCCAAGAAACCCTAGGCAAGTGTAACTGGCCACAAGAGGGATCTCAAGTTTCTTTGTTCCATTCTCTTCCTTACTTGATTCTAAGCCTCTTTAGAACTTGGCATTTTGGTTTTGTTGGATACATTTTTATAGATCTAAGTTTTGATCTTTTATTGTTTTTCTTAGTTTTGATCTATTAAAACTTAGTATTTTCTAAAACCAGTCATCCCAGGCTGTTGGAAATCTTGTTCTACCCAGTTTAAACCCTTGGAAGTCCTAATTTCGACTTGTTTTGAGGACGTTATGGCCATTTTAGTTCATGGGTTCCTTGATGTCATTCTCGGTCTATTAGGGAAGATGAGCAGTGTGTGCGCGCTCTTTAGCACCATGCCATCTTGTTGCACGTGCTCTCCTTAGTACCATGTTATCCTAGTCGTGTGCTGTTTAGTGCAGCGCCCCTCTGGCCTGTCGCCACCTGGCCCAACGTCGCTTGGCCCAAATCCCCTCTGGCCTGGCGCAACCTGGCCCAGCGCTACTTGGCCCAGTGCCCCTCTAGCCTGGCGCCACCTGGCCCCGCGCTACTTGGCCCAGCTCCACCCCGCACTTTCTGGCCGAGCGCCACCAAATGCCGCGCGCCATTCTTATCGTGCACTCCAATTGTTGTGCGCCTTATGACCAGTGTATCACCATAGTTTGTTATATGCATTGTAGAAGCATGGAAAAGAATAAAGAAAGGCCTATGCGGCTCCGACAGAAGAATCCCCATGCGGCTCAGGATTCCCATGCGGCTCAGAAGTCCATGTGGCTCAGGAGTTCATGCGGCTCAAGGATCCATGCGGCTCAGAAAAGAAGCTACGTGGCCCTCAACAGTTCTTCTCTACATTCAGCTGCATTTAATGCCTTGACGACCGCTCTGACAAAAAATAGCTATGACAGCTCTGACATAAGGACGTAATAATGACTATGACATGGTGGCGTGATCCTAGGAAAGAGGAGAAAATCTCCTTACAGCTGGCAAAATCTACCAAGTCCCGAGGCCACTCCATGCGGCTGCCCATCTGCATACGGTTGCGTATTTGCATGCGGCTGTCCATCTCCATACGGCTGCCCATCTGCATGCGGCTGCCTATCCCCATGCGGCTGCCCATCCCCTGCGGCTGCCCATCCTCGTGCGGCTGCCTATCCTCATGCGGCTGCATGCTTCATGCGACCGAAAGGACCACCCATATGCGGCTCTGCCAGGACGTTCCAGTTGAGACATGTGGCGCTCTTCGCGACAATTGAGACACGTGGCAATCTTATCTTCCCTGGAACTATGGGTGCTAACAAATCCCAACAAAATCAGATTTGTTGCGATCGTCATAATTGCCCAGATCAAATCAAATCAAGCAAATTGGACACGTGGCAGGCTATCACAAATTACGAATATTCATGGCAATCAACATTTATTGCCCACAGAGATTTGATGCAATCACATTAATTGCTCAAATTTATTATATTCAAGATAAATGGCCCAGATTAAGTGATCCTTAACCGCCGACTTCTGAAGGAGGCAATCATTTGCAAACCCTAATGAGAACACCCCATTCCTATAAATAGCAAGGTGCCATTCCCTTGCGAGAAGCAGAGGCAGAGGAGAGAGAAAGAGAGAAGAGCAGAGCAAAAAAAAAAAGAAAGAGCACTACAGAGACATCCAGAGATCTAGCAACCGAAGGCGCAAGGGAGTCTCCCCACACGTCCAAAAGCATTTCTTTACCAGAGCCAAGGCTACATCCGATCGTCCAAGGAGTAAGGCAGAGCTGCCGTCGCTTTTTCGAGCCTCTATCGTCTTCCCCCAGAAAAAACTAAACAATTGTACTTAGATTGCTGTACCTAGATTTTCGTCCCTAGGCTTTCTTTGTACGAGCGAGTTTGTATTATAAGTTTAAGTTCAGTCCTCCTATATAAATTGTTCTGTACTTTCACAATTAATGGCAAACATGATGGCGACTCTGCTGGAGACAAACTTCTCCATGGCTGAGAAGTTGGTGACGCAATTAGATGCAGCCAAAGTTGGCTCCACACAACAGAAGATGGTCGTCCGCTTCGACCAACAGGCCTTTGAAGAAATGCTCTCCGACGGGAGCGCTAGCCCGGTCCAGAAGCGAATTCGCACAAAGAAGGCTCGCAGGGAGTGGAGGCCAAAATCATTTGCTCCTCTCCAAGCTCTGGACGGAGTACTCTCTGCTGCCCAAGACGGCGAAGGCAACTCTCATGCGGCCCCACTTCAAGCCATAAAGGACTCTGCTGTCCCCAAGTCCGGCAGAGGAAAGCACTACGATGCTTGACTTGCAGGGGCAAAGAGTGATTCTATGTGCTCCAGGAAGAAGCCGAACAAAGGCACTAGCCGCAGGCTGAACGTTCATGCGGCCAAGATTGCCAGCCGCATGCATGATGTTCATACGGCCGAAACTGCCAGCCGGATGCAAAATGCCCATGCGGCCACGATATCCAGCCGCATGGAGAAGACTTATGTGGCCGAGACTTCCAGCCACATGAAGAAAGCCCATGCGGCTATGATTGCCAGTCGCATGAAGACTGTTAATTCCAGCCGTATGCTGTCTGCTCCATGCGGCTCAGGCCCAGTCTTCGATCGCCTCTCCTATGGTCCTAATCTCTCATGCTCCCGAGAAAATATGTCTGACTCTCTACAACACCATTTAGACTCTTCCTACTATGTGCCCTCACGTACTAAAGTGAAGAAGTCTAGGACAACACGAGCTTGGCGAGCTCAGTCCGCTGTCCCGACCTCTGACCATTCGAGCGCTCCACATACTATTATACGGGCCTCTGATGGGAAGTTGTACAGAACCACTTGAGTCCAGCCCCCGGCGACAAACGGACAGAGTGGTTCCCAAAAGTCTTCCAAAACCCAGGGAGCAAACATGGTCGTTCCAGACCTCTCTGACTTGCGTGAGGTTATCCTCCACAAGCGCAAGTAAAGAAAAGAAGCCTCGGTGTGCAAAGAGTCCTCCCACGGACATCACTGCACCCAAATCATTGTCAACTACTGTGGCAATAACACAATGGTACGAGAAGACCGGCAGTCCGTCTTCCAAAGATTACAACAGCCGAGCTCAGGGAATGAGGCACCTCCCGTCGTTTCTTGCAACTCTACTCAGAAAATCCCTGCCAATGGGAGAGGGAAGAAGATAAACGTTTCCAGCCCGAAGATTTCAACCATTGTGACTAAAAAACTATCGTCTAAATGGTTGTCCACCACCGGAGTTTTCCAAGGTACCCGTTCAAAGACGAAATTTGCTACAGTGGGAGATTCATCATCCACATTACTGGGGGTCGCTGGAACTGGGGGTAGCACTCCTCCGAACATCCACAACAATCCGATGTTCCAAGGAGACGAGTCCGGGGAAACAACTCTTCCATCAGATACAGCAGGTGCCGACGTCCCCGAGGACGTCCACGACTCTCAAGATGAAGCAAGCTCTGAAGCTGGTGGTACTATTCCTTATGAGTCCGAACCAGAGGAGAATATTCCCACATACCCTTATGACTTCTCGGTATAGGGGTATGATTCGGAGGGCACGTCATCCACCGTCCCTTCTACTTCTACTCATGTGAGGACGACATTCATAACAAACGACGAACAAGATGGTTCCAGTGATCGCCAACGTATCGATACTCTGGAGGCCATACTGTACACTTTGGTCAAAACGGTGGACGAGATCAAAGCAGCCCTCCCTACTCTGCAAGGAGGGACGCCTGGCCAAACAAATTTGGGTCCCGCGGTCAATGCGGACTCGAACTCAGCGGCACCGAACCCGGGCAATAATCCTCCTAAAATATCGGCTCCTACCACTGCAGACGAGGCCATGGAGGCAAGAAGAGAGGTCCAAGAGCTCCGGGCCATGTTCCATGCCCGAGAAAACTGCCAAGACCTCAGGATATGACAACCGTATCCCGCTGCGTGGAGAGATGTTCCCTTCCCACCTAAGTATAAACCATTCCACATCAATCCGTATGATGGAAAGACTTTCGCAAGTCGGTACATCACTTACTTCGAGGTCACCACCGACCATCTGCCCCATGACGATGCCATCCTTACACAATTATTCATCGGGGCATTGGAAGGGGTCGCCTTCGACTGGTACCGTAACCTGCCAGACAACTACATACACTCCTTCGCCAACTTCAAGCGCATGTTCTTGGAGAGATTCTACGAAGTAGGACAGGACATCACAATGTCCACCCTCATGGACGTCGTTCAAGGGGAGAAGGAGCTGACAAGAAACTATATTGAGCGGTTTCACCAAACCGCAATAAAATTGCCGTCTGGTAATCCGGATTCCTCCTTAATTGAAATTTGCCAAAAGAGACTGCTCCCAACAATCAGCCTCTGGATGGGCGAAAGTCAATTTAAGGACTGGAAGACATTTATCATCAGTGCAACTAGCGCCGAGGACAGATTGAAGAAGGCTCGCCAACTGGGATTGCACATCTCGGAGGGAGAGGACAAGGGCAAGCGCCCTAATACTAACATCAACAATGGTGGAAACGCCTCCAACAATCAGGACAACAAGGGAAAGCAGGCTATGGTGGCCGATACAGCCCAGAAGCCTGAGTCAAAACCGACAGACAAGCAACGGCCACAAATGACCTACTCTTTCGAAGACGGCCATGTCAAGCCCATCTTGGACATGCTCATACAAGGAGATAGAATTCAGCTCCCTCCACCAAGACGGGAACCTCGGCTGGCAGAAATGGAGAGTCCAAAGTACTGTCATTACCACCGCTACGTCCAACATGCTACACACGACTGCTACCAACTGAAGCGATACATCTAACATCTCATCGATTCGAAGGCTCTGGCCATTGATTTTGAAGAGGTGACCGTAGCAGCCAATATGGTATCAGTACAATTCGGCAGCTTCCCTCCAACAGAGACTCAAGACGGCGTGATACCCGTCCCTCTGGCGACAATGGAGATTGCTAATCTTCTACCTCCTCGAGAGCAGGCTACTGGTCTACTACCCCTTACCACGTCACGAGGGGAGGTCATGTGGGTCCATCCAGACTTGGTACCTGAAGTGACTCAGTCCACACCACCCTCCATTGGCAAAAAAAAAGAATAGGAAACTCAGATCCTGCCACACAATCTCGATAGATGTCGAAGAAGCCGCAACTGTCGTTACTCGGTCTGGTGCTCAATCCCAACCTACACCAGATAACTCGACTGAAGACCATCAGCCGGCTACTACTGACGCTCCGGGACCGTCTCAACCTTCGACGACCGACAAGCCTAGGTCGAAGGAGACTCACTTTGACAAATCCCTCCGAAAAGAGGCATCTCATGGGCTAGAGAGGCCCTACAACTTTGACATCTTGGCACAATTGGCCAACATACCAGCCAAATTGTCATTATATGAGCTCCTGAGACTCTTCAAGGATGTTCGCGTGGCTTTGAGTGATGCACTCCAGAATACCGACGCATATCTGGCTCAGGTCAACCTCACGGGAGAGAGCCCGCCTGCAAATCTCCAAGACAGCGCTTGCACAGGAGCAATGCCCAACATTGTCTTCACGCCGCAGGATATGCTCATTAAAACTAATCTGCATGATCGTCCGTTATATTACACTGGATACATCGGTAACGTAAAGGTGGATCGGATGCACATTGATCCTAGTTCTTCCATAAGCATCATCCCGAAGGGTCTATTACATCACCTTCGCATTCCTATGCATCGCCTGATGCCAACAAGCACCGCCATCAGCGGTTTCAATTCGGGCAGGAGCTACCCGATTGGGAAGATTCGCTTGAAGTGCCAAATTGGCGATCTTCAGTCAGAAGTGACCTGTTACGTCATAGATGCGGACACTTCCTACAATATCCTCCTGGGGCACCCTTGGATACATGATTAGATGATCGTGCCTTCCATGCTGCACCAGTGCTTTAAGTATGTCGACAAACACGGCTTCATGAGGACAGAATTTGCCGACATCGATCCTTTTAAAGGGGTCGAATCCTACTACTCAGACTCCTGCTTATACGAGAAATCGAAGAGGCACCTTGGCGAAGGAGAGGTACAAGCTCGAACTAAGACAGCCACAGGATCAGAAGAACCTCTGACGATCCACCTCCAAGCTCGCAAACCTGGCAAGTCCGCACCCCTTACGGCCGATCTACGTAAGGATGCAATCAGCCTTTCGGCACAAGAGGGGCAAATGATAATCCGGCTGCCAAGGTCCGGCCAAGCGCCAAGACCTACAACGGAGCCACTGACAATCAGACTGCCTAGAGTCGGCCAGCCACAAACGGAGAAGCTCAATCCCTCCGACAAGCTAATGATGATACGTCTTTCCAAAAAGAATCGTCAGCCCGATGCAAAATCTGGGGCTTCTAGCGAGCCAACCACTCCCCGCCCAGCATCGAATACCAAACTGGGGGTTGCTAGTTTGCCAACGACTCCATATTCTGCTCCACCAGCGGAACCCCTGATGATCAAGTTGCCCAAGTCATCCTCTCAGTCTTCATTTATACAGGGGGTGGCCGAAGAAGAACCAGAACTGGCCAAGTATGTGGCTGCTCACACTGATGTTCCATCCGCAGATGATGTAATCCCGTTAGAAAAGATACCTTACTTCATCAGTAAAGGGTTATCTTTGAACTACATCGAGCTTAATAAGCTTTGCACAATGTATGCTATGGAGCACGGTATAGGCACTCACCTACACACACAGGTGACAAATGTTTACACCGTAAATCAAGTCACTCCCGTAGAAGATGCCTACCGCCTAATCGAGAGAGGGGATCACCTAATCATCTTCGGTCGGAAGAATAATCCACAGTCCTTCAAGAGGGAAGAAGTTGAGCTCGAACCCGACACCGGGAGATTGCCCCTTTATCTGTATAGTTCCCAATCTAAGTACCTTATGCAAAAACAAGGATATGATCTGGGAACTATACCAGGCTTGAACTACGGTACTGGACGGCGGTTACCCTTACAATCACCAATCCCGGCTGAAAAACCATGAGATTACTATAACAAGACCAGACGTGGGCTAGGTTACGTCACACCTGTGACGACACCCGAAAGCTCAGACGAAGAATGCGACTGGCACTCACACTTAACCGGATCACCCACTTCCGATTCGGATAACAGCATCGGAGACATATTCAGGCAAGTCCTGTTTGTCAATATGGCATTCGTCGATGCTTACGAAGAAGATGAAGACTTTCCTGAACTCCTCGAATTAGAGCCGTGGGCCCAACAGCTGGATGCGCAATAGAAGAAGCATTTTGAACAAAGAGAGCCTCCTACTGAAGATGAGGTCATGCAAGTGGATCTCGGCAGCGATTCTTCTCCAAAACCAATCTTCGTTAGTAAAAGCCTGACAGACGAAGTGCGAGAATCACTACTAGAACTTGTCAAAGAATATATTGATGTGTTTGCTTAGAGCTATGAAGACATGCCAGGGCTAAACCCCAATGTTGCTCTTCACAAGCTCAACATTCGGCCAGATACAAAACCAGTCAAACAACAGCAACGACGCTTCCGCCCAGGCATCATAGATGCGATCGAAGCCGAAGTTAACAAACTGATAGCCAGCGACTTCATTCGTGAGGAACAACATCCGGACTGGGTTGCCAACATAGTACCGGTCCTCAAGAAGAATGAAAAGATTCGAATCTGCATCGACTTCCGCAATCTGAACGAGGCATGTCCCAAAGATGAGTTCCCCCTCCCTATCACAGACATCATGATTGACAACACCTGTGGCTTTGAACGTATGTCATTCATGGATGGCTTCTCGGGGTACAACCAAATCAAGATGTCTCCCGATGACGAAAAGCATACATCATTCCGAACACCAATTGGTACGTACAGCTACACAGTCATGCCTTTTGGTTTAAAGAATGCTGGCGCCATATATCAAATAGCCATGAGTATCATCTTCAGGGACCACTTGTGCAAAACAGTGGAATGCTATGTCGATGACATCGCCGTCAAAAGCCGCTATAAGGGAGACCATCTGCAGGATCTGAGGACGGTATTCGACCTCATGCGGGCGCACAACTTAAAAATGAATCCTACCAAATCCTTTTTGGGTGTATCCAGTAGAAAATTCTTGGGTTTTATCATTACCGCCCAGGGAATCGATATAGATCCGGAGAAGAAGGCAATCCTGGAGATGAGTCCCACGAGGAATCTCCGTGAACTCTGAGGCCTTCAAGGAAGGCTAGCCTACATCAGAAGGTTTATCTCTAACCTCTCCGGACGATGTCAGCCTTTCACCCATCTCATGAAAAAGGGTGTCTCATTCGTATGGGATGAAGAATGCCAGCGTGCCTTCGACAGCATCAAAGAATATTTGTTGAACCCTCCAGTCCTGCTGGCCCCGGTTGCTGGAAAATAATTCCTGCTCTATGTACGAGCAATGGAGCATTCCCTCGGCGCTCTGCTAGCACAAAACAATGACGCAGGCCATGAGCAAGCTATATATTACCTCAGCCGAATGATGATCGGGCCAGAGCACCGATATACTGCCGTGGAGAAGGAATTCCTCGCCCTGGTGTTCGCCATTCAGAAGACGCGACACTATGTCACGGGGCAAACCATACATGTGATATCACGAGTCAACCCCCTCATGGTCCTCATGACTAAACCAGGAGCACTCAGCTCTCGCCTCGCTACATGGGCGATATTACTGTCCGCCTACCATATGATCTTCGTCCCACAAAAGGCTGTTAAAGGTCAAGCTCTGGCAGACTTTTTAGCAGCCCACCCAGGTTCGGAGTCGGCCAGAATATATGAAGAAATCCCAGATGAGACCGCCGACTCACATGCGGCCTCTCACGATGATATATGGCGAATGTTCTTTGACGGTACTTCAAGGACCGGACCCAAGGGCAACATCGTCGTTGGAGTCGGGGTGGTGTTGGTTTCTCCTTCCGGACTGGTGATCAATCGCGCTTACTCTCTCACAGAACCCTACTCTAACAATGTGGCCGAGTACAACGCTTTAGTCATTGGCCTCCAACTTGCGAGAGAGCTGGGGGTAGAATACCTTGAAGCATACGACGATTCACAGTTAATCGTCAATCAGATCCGGGGTTCGTACGAAGTCCGCCATGAAGACATAATCCCCTATCACCAAATAGCGATCAACATCATCTCATCATTTGAAGGGTTCTTCATCGAACACGTCCCCATACTCCAAAATATCGAGGCCGATGCCCTAGCAGGCCTTGCTGCTTCCCTAGCAGTGCCAAATAATATTCATCATTTGATGGACGTGATAGGCCATGAACTAGTCTGTCCCAAGAACAACGTTCAATTCGTGGCGAGTTATTCCGCTTAGACGATCGACGAAGTACCAGACTGGAGACAACCATTCATTGACTTCGTAGTCT
Source organism: Iris pallida (assembly GCA_029216955.1). Taxonomy (NCBI): domain Eukaryota; kingdom Viridiplantae; phylum Streptophyta; class Magnoliopsida; order Asparagales; family Iridaceae; genus Iris; species Iris pallida. The sequence goes on along the minus strand of JANAVB010029820.1, from coordinate 5,951,860 downwards.
ACGACATTCTGCCGGAGAATCCGAAGGAAGCTACCTCTATCAGAAGGCGTTCTCTCAGATTCTTCTACGATACAGAGACGAAAATGCTGTATCGCCGATCCTACGATGGATTACTGCTTCGATGTCTGTCAAACGCAGAAGCCAAAGAAGCCGTACGTGAAGCCCATGGCGGTGTCTGGGGGGCCCATCAGCCTGGCCCAAAATTGTAAGACCGTCTTCGCCGAATGGGCTACTACTGGACAAGATGGTAGCAGATGCGATAGACTATGCAAGAAAGTACAAAACCTGCCAAGTCCATACGGACTTCATCCACCAGCCATCCGAATTTCTACATCCAACAGTGGCGTCCTGGCCATTCGAAGCATGGGAAATAGATATTATCGGTCCGATCACTCCACCTTCTTTCCGAGGATATCGTTTCATACTCGCAATCACGGATTACTTCTCCAAATGGGCGGAAGCTGTTCCGCTTGCAGAAGTGAAGACTTCAAACGTGATCAGCTTCCTCAAGCATCACGTCATCTATCGCTTTGGACAGCCCCGAAAGATCATCCACGATAATGGTCCGTAATTCGCACGCTACATCTTCTATCGATTCTGCGACAAGCATCAAATTCAGAATATTGCTTCGATGCCATACAATCCGGCAGCGAATGGGTTGGCAGAAGCATTCAACAAAACCATCATCAAGTTGCTCAAAAAGTTTGTGTCATCCAACAAATGCGACTGGAACGAGAAGCTTGGTGAATGCTTATGGACGTACCGTACTACAGTCCGAACGGCCACTGGGAACACACCATTCTCCCTGGTGTACGGGAGTGAGGCAGTTCTCCCATTGGAGACTCAAATACCCTCGCTCCGGGTCGCTCTCACTTACCAATTGACGACGGACGATAACTACCGTCGCCGGCTACAAGAGTTGGAGGCCTTAGATGAAAAGCGTCTCTTGGCTCAGCAACGGATTGAGCTATATCAAGCACGCATTTCCGGAGCCTTCAATAAGAAGGTCAAAATTAGAATATTCTAAGTGGGCGATCTCGTTCTGGCAGTTCGGAGGCCGATGGTTATGACTCACAAAACCGCCGACAAATTCTAGCCAAAGTGGGAAGGGCCATTTATCATTGAGGCTGTATTCTCCAACGGTGCTTACCGCCTCGCAAAACAAAACGAAGGCTTGCTCATGTTGCCCGTCAACGACAAGTTCCTGAAGAAATATTATGTCTAAACGACATTCTCCAAATCCCAGAGTATTGAGTTATGTACCCTCCGGTACCGCTGAACTCACAATTCCAGATTATTGAGTTATGTACCTTTCGGTACCGCTGAACTCACAATTCCAGATTATTGAGTTATGTACCCTCCGGTACCGCTGAACTCACATTTCCAAAATCCCAGATCGTTGAGTTATGTACCCTCCAGTACCGCTGAACTCACATTCTTCCTCCAAATATCCCAGATTGCTGAGTTATGTACCCGCAGGTGCCTCTGAACTTACATTCCGGTCACTCTTTTAGGTAGTAAGTCATGTATAACCATACCTCTGAACTTATTTCCTCCCTCATGATCCACTACCCGCACTCTCAGTGCACAAAAAGGGTAACAGATCTACAAAATTCCCAAAACGACCACGTCAATGTTACCTCTGAGTCGTCTCACTTCCGCCAAAAATAAATCACCCCTCTACATAGAACTTCCATGTCCTCATTAGCTCTGAGTCATTTTATGTACCCTTTCATGGAGCCCACTCCTGCCATGTCCTCATTACCTCTGAGTAGGAAGGCTCCATCGAAGAAATCCTCATATTTACCATGTCCTCATTACCTCTGAGTAAGTATGTTGGTTCTCTCCTAACTTATTATCCGTATCCATAACTAGGGTACGCCAAGGATAATAGGTCCACAAAAAGTCTCCCATTGGGGCAACTACTACAAGCAAAGAACAGAGCGAATGCTTTCTGTTCAAAATCAGTTACACTCACATGACTACATCTCATGAGCAAGCCAGAAAAGTTTTCTATTATTTCATTCAGACGAGAAGGAAAAAAAGATTACATTGATGTCCAAAAAGAAGCAAAACACAAACTGCAGCTAAAAATAGATAAAAATATCAAGACAAAAGACGGACGTTTGTGAGAGCCCACGAGTCCTAGTTACGGGGGAGCATATACCAATCCCTTAACCATTTTGCATATGAAGGATGTACTTGAGCAAAATCCTCGTCCGAAGTAGGAAGGTCAGAACTCCCAGTACTACCGCTGTCAGACTGGGGCTCCTCCTTTACAGCAATGGACGCCAGCTCTCCTTTCTGTTCCTCCGTTTTTGGTATTACCTCCTCCTTAACAAGCGATAACTCTTGTTTGAAAGAGGGCAGCAGTTCTTCCTTTACAATGATCTCAGCCTTCGGCAGGGTTTCTGCAAGAATCAAAGATAAAAAGAAACAAAGTTAGGAGATGGTCGGAGCCCCATGCAGCCCAATCCTGACGAGCTTATGCGGTCCCGTTTAAATGGAGGGACTCATGCGGCTCTGTTCGAAGGGTCATCATGTGGTCCAGTTTGTGAAGCATCTAGACAACTCCCATGCGGCTCGGACATGGAATATACCCCCATACGGCTCGAACGTGGGATGCACATACGGCCCATACAGCTTGAACAGTTCGGTAAAAAATGCATTAAAGGCTTGTGCATAAAGCATGTAACAGAGCCGTCTTCATTAGGGGTTCGAAGTAGATGATCTTTCCAAGACCTTACCCTTAATAACAGGATGAGCACCGGTATGAACCCTAGGCGCCACAGCCGACGTGGAGGCCACTCCCTTTCCCTTCGCCGCAGTCTACGACGCAACCTTGGAGGAGTTGGGAGCCATTGCTATCTGATGATCAGAGAAGGAAGACGAAGATAAAAAAAAGCCAGGGCAAGAAGAATCGAAGACAGAGAAAGAGTAAAGAAGTCTCTTTGTCCCAAACACGCTTCTATTTATAGGCGGAGCCCGTAGACCGACGCATCGATCCATGTGTAGCATAACCGACTCTTCGGTTATCAAAGTAATCCGACTATTCAAGGCTAAACTCTTGGGATCCTACCCCAAAAAGCGTGTTTAAATCTGACAGCAAATCAAAGGCAATCAATGCAAAGATTTGCACACGTGGCAAGAAGACATGGCAAGGGGGCCTATGCGGCCAAGCAGCCTATGCGGCTGGAAAGCCCATGCGGCTCAGATGGCCATGCGACTGAGGAGGCCATGCGGCTGAGACATCTATGCGGCCTAAACATCCTATGCGGCCCGAAGAGTTTTTACATGGCCATGCTTCTTATTCAAAGTATTTCAATTTTACAAATTGAAAACTTTGAAGGGGGTCTTGTAGAAGCATGGAAATGAATAAAGAAAGGTCTATGCGGCTCCGACAGAAGGATCTCCATGCGGCTCAGGATTCCTATACGGCTCAGAAGTCCATGCGGCTCAGGAGTCCATGCGGCTCAAGGATCCATACGGCTCAGAAAAGAAGCTACGTGGCCTTCAGCAGTTCTTTTCTACATTCAGCTGCATTTAATGCCCTGACGGCCGCTCTGACAAAAAACAGCTATGACTGCTCTGACATAAGGACATAATAATGACTCTGACATGGTGGCGTGATCCTAGAAAAGAGGAGAAAATCTTCTTACAGCTGGAAAAATTCACCAAGTCCCGAGGCCACTCCATGCGGCTGCCCATCTGCATGCGGCTGCCTATTTGCATGCGGCTGTCCATCTCCATGCGGCTGCCCATCTGCATGCGGCTGCCCATCTGTATGCGGCTACCCATCCCCTACGGCTGCCCATCCTCGTGTGGCTGCCTATCCTCATACGGCTGCATGCTTCATACGGCCGAAAGGACCACCCATATGCGGCTCTGCCAGGATGGTCCAGTTGAGACACGTGGCGCTCTTCGCGACAATTGAGACACGTGGCAGTCTTAGCTTCCCTGGAGCTATGGGTGCTAACAAATCCCAACAAAATCAGATTTGTTGCGATCGTCATAATTGCCCAGATCAAATCAAATCAAGCAAATTGGACACGTGGCAGGCTATCACAAATCATGAATATTCATGGCAATCAACATTTATTGCCCACAGAGATTTGATGCAATCACATTAATTGCTCAAATTTATTATATTCAAGATGAATGGCCCAGATTAAGTGATCCTTAACCGTCGACTTCTGAAGGAGGTAATCAATTGCAAACCCTAATGAGCACACCCCATAACTATAAATAGCAAGGTGCCATTCCCTTGCGAGAAGCAGAGGCAGAGAAGAGAGAAAGAGAGAAGAGCATAGCAAAAAAAAAGAGAGAGCACTACAGAGACATCCAGAGATCTAGCAACCGAAGGCGCAAGGGAGTCTCCCCACACGTCCAAGAGCATTTCTTCACCAGAGCCAAGGCTACATCCGATCGTCCAAGGAGTAAGGCAGAGCTGCCGTCGCTTTCCCGAGCCTCTATCGTCACCCTCCAGAAAAAACTAAACAATTGTACTTAGATTGCTGTACCTAGGTTTTCGTCCCTAGGCTTTCTTTGTACAAGCGAGTTTGTATTATGAGTTTAAGTTCAGTCCTCCTATATAAATTATTCTGTACTTTCACAATCAATGGCAAACATGTATGTACCTTGAGCTTTGACCCGACGTGAGCATGACCTGACTTTGCTGTAACACAAACTTGACTTAGACATGAGCCCTGTCACGACCCGTACCCTAAGAAAGGGCACGAGAACGTAGGTATGTCCAGCCTACGCCGCAGAATCGGTGGTAGAACGCTGTATAGGTCGTATATAAATACTAAAACTAGACAAAATATAAGGGTACCTGTCATCTCCGTACGGAGGTATAATATGGCATAACTCAATCACAAGAACAAACTAAGATAGATAGTACGGAATGGAAATATGATAGAAGGGAAAACTGGAATAGAGTTCAATATCCAACACAAGTCCAGAGATATAAACACATCACATAATCTCAAAATATAATATAAAATACTACAGTCTGAAAACACTAGCTGGATTGCAGTCCAGGCAAACCTAACTAAGCTATATTAGTCCAGGTGTGCAAAATCTAGTGGCTCAACTGCTAGGTCACAGTCCTGGCCTAAGTCTCTATCTGCCCCGACCCCATAGTAGGTCGAGCAGTCTGCCTCTGAATCATCTGTAATATATATCAATGGTATCCTGTCAGAAAAATGAGCAAGTACAAACACTAACAGCAGTTCCATATGAATTGACAAATTCTATAAGAGACAGTATAATGAAACACAAGACAAAATCAATAGGAAATATATAACAGGATGTGAGTACTGAATATCATAACATGGTACGAAAAGTACTGAATGTAGAACTGAGTAGGATATACGTTATATAAAAGTAAACATAAAATGTGCCATGAATTATTAGTACGTTATGTGATCGGCTTGGAAATCAGGATCAGGCTTTCCATCTGACCGGCTATGAATAGGTGTACAATAGAGCAGGATCAGGCTAGCCACCATGGAAAACTATGAACAAGTAGGGTCAGGCTTTACCCGTCGTGAGGCGAGGGTATAGCTATGAACAAGTACAAGTACAAGTGTGAAGAACAAGTAGGGATTTTGATCACACAACCACTAATAACTCCTCATCCTCGAATAGTATATTGGATCCGGACATGACACATCATGATCGGGACTCAAGAGCAGGAGGCCAGCCCACTCCTAAGTCCATGTCTATACAAGTACAGGTAACAAGTCGAGTAATGTACCAATAAACCAAGTAATCCAGGAACAACATCTTATGACAGGTGTAGGAGCGTAAAAAAATGCTTCATAGACTGAGTCAAAGATATAAAGCTTTACACTCAAAATGAGCTGTTTTACGCCAAGGACAAGTCAACTACTTTATGCCAGGGACAAGTCAGCTACTTTACGCCAGGGACACTCCAGCCATTTTACGCCAAGGACAGGTTGTCAAATCATGTATTTAATGTAAAGTAATGATGGGTCTGACATAAAGATCTACTGACAGCGTATAATACAGAATTCGAAGGAATTTGTTTTACACAGAAACCAATATTATCATTTAGTATGTGGACTGAGCTATTTTACGCTCACAGGATGGCTTCTTTTACGCATGAATACTATATGAGCTTTTTACGCTCAATATTGACGTGTGCATAAAGTTTATTTGGGCTATTTTTACGCTCAAGGTTGTTTTATCAACCACTTTACGCAAGAAGTCCATTTTAGGGCTATTTTATGCCTAGTCTACTACTTTACGCTCAGGGTATATTTGGGTTATTTTTACGCCCGATCCTTCCTGACTACTTTGGAACGTAGTTTGCCTACGTGGCTTTCATGCTACATATCTCGAAGAACGTGTGTACGTGCATCCTATTCTTATTGAGATAATGGAACACGTGTCAACGTATGTAGAGGATGAATTCAGTTATGGGTGGCAGTTATCAGCGTAAAGACAGGACTTGGCTGAGTTTTTACGTACAAAAAGCCAAGTCTATAAATAGACTTATTTTTTTTATAGGAGAGACACAGAGAGAGAGGGAGGAGAATACATAGAGATCAGAGCCCAGAAACTTTGATTCCCCGGGAGCATTTTTTTCAACTTTTCTTCCAGAACAGAGTGAAGCAAAGCAGGAAAGCATTCGACCTCGCCATCAGTGCCCAAGTACGTCGATACCTTTCTGGTGACTTAGTTCTTCCAGTTGTTCATCTTCTAGCAGTGATCTTCATCATCATCGTATGGTCCAAGGAACAAAGTGATCGCCTTCAGATCAGACTTCCATAGCAATACTTTCCAGAACAATTTGTACTTCTTATACGTTTTCTCGTTTTATTTTCAAAAGCCGATTTTTCAGGCATTTTGTTAAGTGAAACAAAATGGCGACTCTGCTGGGGACGACCTTCTTCTCTGACGAGGAGGCAATTGCTCAATACGATGATGTGTCGATTGGATCGACAAAGAAGACTCTGGTTGTGCACTTAGACCAGACTGTCTACGAAGAAATGCTCTGGACTGGGGGTAGCACTCGCTGCTCTAATGTTCAGAAATCGCGAAAGGCGCAAAAAGTTTGGATTCCCAAATCCAAAGCATCTTCGGATCTCCCTACTGTCTCTGCAGGCAAAGGAATCCTTCCTACTCCTGTTGTAGAGGCTCCCATCTGTGATGAGGCAGTCTCTACTTCGGTGATACGCTATGTGCGTAAAAATAAGTCTTCCGTTTGTAACGTGGCAGACTCTCCAGTGTTACGCTCTGGGCGAAAAAATTAGGTTTTACGCCCTGAGCGTAAAAATCAGGTTTTACGTCCTGGGCGTAAAAACATGTCTCCCGTCTGTGACGTGGTAGACTCCAATGCCTTACATTCTGAGCGTAATAATAAGTCTCCCGTCTGTGACGTGGTAGACACACAAAATTTACGTTCTACACGTAAAGGAAAATCTCCCGTCTATGACGTGGCAGATACGCATGTTTTGCGCTCTATGCGTAAAGGTAAATCTCCTGTCTGTGACAGTGTAGATAAAATTCACAATGATGCTTCTGCATCTAAAGTGAATGTACCTGCACTCATGAAGCATAAATACATAGTTGGTAAAACTTCTGTTTTCAACCAACAACCTTCTTATACTGCTGTACGCAAGGTACCAAACTTATAAATTACACGCAATGAAGATGGAGTCCTTCATGTTCAAAAATCTCAGGATTTACATACGCAACTCCAAGCACGTAAAAATATACAGTTTGGTTCTGCGAATGTTGCCAGTAATCTTCTTTATACACACGGGATTAAACGTTTTTCTATCCCAAATGTAATAAAGAAGACTACTCCATCTACTCCTTCTGATTTACCGCGAATTGCTAATACAAAAGCGTAAAAATAGACAATCTCCCGTGATACTCCCCCAAAAAATTATCATTGTGAGTGTCACCAGATTGTAATTAAATGTTATTGTTCGGCTTCTAAACGATCAGTTTTTGATCGGTTAAGTTTTAATGCGCCTCAACAACAAGATGATGACCAAGAACATGAGTTGTCATATGCATCAGTCAATATGGCATCTCATACCAACAGAGGATGACGTCCTAGACGGAATACGTCCCAAACTCCAGGTCAACAACAATTCAACAGACTTCTTGATTCCTTTGAAGGAGTATATCAGAATACTCGATCAAGAAGACAAACACAGTTGCAGACTTCTGATTCAGAAGCTGGGGGTACTCAATCTCTTGAGTCCGAAACTGATAGTGTCGATTCATACCTCTATACTAATCCCTCTGTATCTTCAAGAGAGGTTGAATCCTACGCTATTGGAGATGAACCAGAGACATCATCTGCTAATACAGAACAACGTCTCGCTACCGTTGAGCAATCATTGAAAGACATGCTTAACATGATGCAAAGCATGCACCAGATAATAACGGCTCAACAAACTGCTCAACCGGCCATAGTAACACTGGTGCAGGTAGTAGCACAAACTCAAGATAGTCAAGGGGCTGATATACCTTTGAATATTCAAGAGCCTGCTGTTAACCAAAATTCGGCATCTCCAGATCCTATCATTCAAGAAGATGTACCATCTCCGGTGGGGGTTACGGTACTTCCAATAACCATTTAATCAAATGTGCTTCCTCAAACCAGTGAAGCCATTCAAGCAGTACGTGAGCTCAAAGTACAGTTTGAAGTTTTAAAGCACAAGGATCAGCTCCAGAGGTTAGGGATTAAGTAACCTTATCCTCTTCATTGGAATGATGTACCCTTTCTACCGAAATTTAAGCCACAATCAATGGTATTATTTGATGGAAAGCCTTCTCCTAGTCAGTATATCAATTACTTTGATATTATGACTGTACATCTGCAGAAAAATGATGCTCTTCTTACTCGAGTGTTCATTGGATGCTTAACGGGTTCAGCTTACGACTGGTATCGTAGTTTACCTGACAATTGCATTTCGTCTTTTGACAAATTTAAGGCAATGTTTCTCTCCCGCTTCTATGAAGGAGGTATGGACATGAACATGTCCTCCTTAATAGAAATCAAACAAAAGGAGAAAGAAGATACTCGGACGTTCATTGAACGTTTCCGACAGACGACTCTAAAGATGCCTCCTGGTATGCCAGATTCAGCGTTAATTGATACATGCAAGATGAATCTGCGACCATCCATTGTTGTCTTTACGGGTTCCTAATTCACAGATTGGGCCTCGTTTATTATAGCAGCAGTTTCTGTCGAGATCAATGGTAGGTTGTCTCGTGAACATGGGATAATTTTTGCCTCAGAGGATAAAGGAAAGAAAGGTAATCTTGGTAATAATTCTGGCAATCGTAATGCAAAAAGAAAGGACACCCTTATGGTTAATCTTTCCAAAAATAAAATGACGCCGAATAATTAGGAGTCTTCTAAGCCAAAAGAAGAATATTCTTTTGACGAGAGTGATATCCCAGGGATATTCTAATGTCTGGTGAAGAGTGGCAAACTCCAGATCTCGGAGCCAAAGAGGCCTAATGAGGTGAATCTGACTGACAATCCCAAATATTGTATCTATCACAGATACATCAATCATCCCACCAGGGCTTGTTATGTCCTAAAGAAGAAATCCAAGACCTGATTAATGCCAATGCCATCTCTTTAACTAACGATGAGCATACGATCATAACCAATATGGTTTCTCTTCAATTCGGATATTTTCCTTCTCAACAAATACCAGATGGAATTGTCCCAATTCCGAAGGCGACGATGAAGATTGTGAATATCCCGCCTGCCAGGGAAGAAAATAAAGGATTGTTGCCTCTTACATTAAAGAATGGGGAAATTATGTGGGTACATCCTGGCTTAGTACCTGAAATAGAAGATGAAGGTAAAACTTCAAAATCCAAGAAAGGTAAGAAAGTCAAAATCTGTAACATGATTTCTCATGTTATTCCAGATTCTGATGATTTGGATCATCTATGGGATGGCATTCCTTTGGAAGATAGACTGAGAGGATTGAGCATATGCCCTCCAAGTCTGGCTCCTCCTACAATGCTCAAGCTTACTCATCAGCATTGGCTAGCCATGAATAGTGTTCCCTTATATAGGGCACAACAAGTCTTTACTGCTTATGAAAAAGTTCCTGTAGGGATTTTTCCTCATATCCCGAATCCTTCTCCTCCTGTAGCTACAGAGACTTCTATTCCTCATTCCCCTGTAGTTACAGAGATCTCTTCTTCTTCCTTTGTTGAACCACCTGTTAAAAGTCTGCTGCCCACTCACTTGTACAGTCAGCAATCTGTCCTTCTCATGAAGAAGATGGGTTATGACTTTCAAAAGGCAGAAGGTTTAAATTATGATAAAGGAATACGACTTCCTTTACAAATTCAAAGTCAAAAATCCACTGTTGGATTGGGTTCTGAGATTCCTCCTAACAAATCTCGCAAGAAGAATGCTAAGGGAAGGAAGACTAAATCCTGCAATATGGTACTACCTTCTTCTGAGTCTGAAGAAGAAACCTTTGCTGGTACAAGATCTGGGAAAGAGTACCACAAAGATTATGAGGGATCCTCCAAAGAAGCAGAGAATGTTGAAACACCACCAACTCAACCGTCTCCTGTTCCTGCTAAACCATCTGTAGTTGAAAAGCGGAAACAGAAAGCAGTACGCTTTGACGTCCCATTGAAATCTGCTTCCAGTCAGGGGGTGGTGATGAAACCCTATAAATTTAATATTCTAGCCCAGTTAGCCAATACTCCGGCTAGACTATCTATCTTCGAGTTGCTTCGCCTTTCTAAAGAAAGTCGCGAAACCTTGAGTGAAGTTTTGCTGCAAGCTAACTCCTGCTTAGCTCAACTCAAGACTTCTGATAATATACCAGTGTCATGCCTACAATGTCATAGTATGATGGAGGTAATTCCTAATATTACCTTTACACAAGAAGATATGCTGTTGAAGCATAACAAGCATGATAGGCCTTTGTGCTATACTGGGTATATTGAATCCACTAAAGTTGACAGAATTTATATTGATCCTGGGTCTTCCATTAGCATAATTCTTCAAAGTATGCTAAGACCGTTGAGGATTCCTACTAGTGACTTGACTTACACTAGTACCACAATCGTTGGTTTCAACTCTGGAAAGAGTAAACCACTGGGGAAGATCCGTCTGAAAATCCAGATTGGTGATCTTCGAACGATGGCAACATTCTATGTTATTAATTCAGACGTATCCTACAACATCCTTCTTGGAAGACCGTAGTTACATGAGCATAACATCGTGCCTTCAACTCTCCACCAATGCTTCAAGTACGTGGATTCCCAAGGGGTTGTGAAGACTGAGTTTGTTGATATCAATCCTTTCAAGGGTGTCGAAGCCTATTTTTTTGATTCAAAGCTCTACAAACAAGAACATGTAAAGGAGATATCAAACATGGCTGAAGATCGATCATTTGCCGAAGATCAGTCTATTAATGAAGATTCACCAGAAGAGCAACCTTTGAAAATCAAAGTCAAAGGGCGAATTCAATCCCAACCTTTCAACAATCAACCTCTGATGATCAAGGTTAAAGGAAGAACTCAAGCTTCATATGAGGAATCAGTGAATGTTCCTGCTAAAAGCCAAGTTCAACCTCTTGTGATCAAGGTCAAAGGGTGTACTTTTCGTACGAATGATCCAGAGCCACCATTGATCGTCAATTTGGGCAAGTCTACGCAGAAGACGAATGATGGTCCGTTAATGATCAATCCGAAGCGTAGTAGTCAAATTGTAAATGATGTAAATATTGATCATTTTGTACTTTCCGATATCAATGAAGATTTCCTTTTTGAGTATATAGCTGTCAAATTTGTTGAAAAAATGACTTTATCTTCTGATAATCAAAGTCATCAATATAAAGACGACATAGATACAGAAGAAACCTTATACATTGACAATAAGGAGAATTCTTTTCTTCCTCATGTCGATGTTGGACCTTATGCTCAGAGGTTCCTAACATCTTCTCCCTATCTTCTTCCTGTAGCCACTTCATCGCAAGCTTGTGTAACTTATATACGTCACGAAGAATCTTATTTCGTGATTCCGTCTGATAAGAAAAACAAGCGTCAAATTGTGTTTGGCCTGGCTAGAAATATTCCTGTTGCTCAGACAGATGATCTGAGAGATAAAGATAAAGGAAGAATCCGAATTGACAAATATAGTCAACAATCTCTCAAGATTATCCAGAATATAGGATATGATTTGAAGACTATGCAAGGTCTTAATCAAGGCAAGGGTAGACGATTACCATTAAGTGGTGATCCGTTTTATCAGAAAACTCGTCATCGGTTGGAATTGATCCGTCCCTTATGTTTAGTGAAGATATACAAGAAAAATTCTCTTCTAGCTCTTCACAATCATCCAATTCGGAAGAAATCCAATTCATCGAATCCGATATGTCTCACTCCTCATATATTAGAGGAGGTTATTATGATGAATCTGAACAAAAATTCTCAGTAAACATGGTTCAAACTGATGGTGAATCTGAACCATTTGAGAATGATCCTTGGGCTCAACAGATGGACACTCAATGGGAACTTCGTTTTGAACAGCGACAACCACCTACAGAGGATGAGATTGTCCAGATTGATGTTGGAGATGGAACTACGTCTAAACCAATATTCATCAGTAAAAACCTTTTTGAGGATGAAAAGGAAGAGTTGATAAAATTGATCAAAGAATATATTGATATTTTTGCATGGAGTTATGAGGATATGCCAGGTCTAGATCCTAAAGTTGCTACTCATAAACTCAATATTCTTCCTAATGCCAAGCCTGTAAAACAACAGCAACGGCATTTTCGACCAGATATGATGGATGCAATTGAGGCGAAAGTCAAAAAGCTGATCCCATGTGGCTTTGTTCGTGAAGAACAACACCCGGATTGGGTTGCCAATATTGTTCCTGTTATGAAGAAGAATGGAAAAGTTCGAGTTTGCATAGATTTTCGAGATCTTAATGCAGCTTGTCCAAAGGATAAATTTCTACTTCCGATTACCGATGTCATGATAGACAATACATGTGGTTTTGAACGCATGTCTTTCATGGATGAATTCTCAGGATATAATCAAATTAAGATACATCCAGAAGATGAGAAGTATACTGCTTTTCGTATACCCTTTGGGGTTTACTGCTATACAGTTATGCCGTTTGGTCTTAAAAACGCCGGTGCCACGTATCAACGGGCTATGAGCAACATCTTTCAAGAACATCTACGGAAGACAGTTGAATATTACGTAGATGACATTGCTGTTAAGAGTCGATCAAAAGATGATCATATTCAAGACTTGAAGACGGTATTTGAATTGATACGTCAACATCAATTGAAAATGAATCCTACTAAGTCTTTCTTAGGGGTTTCCAGTGACAAATTTTTAGGATTTGTCATTACTTCTCAGGGTATCCACGTTGATCCTGATAAGGTTAAAGCAATTCTTGAAATACGTCCTCCTCGTAATCTAAAGAACTTTGTGGCTTTCAGGGTCGCATTGCTTATATCAGGAGATTTATATATAATCTCTCTGGGAGATGTCAACCTTTCTCCCGTCTATTAAAGAAGGGTGTATCATTTGTTTGGGATAAAGCGTGTCAGAAAGCCTTCAATGACATCAAGCAATACCTTACAAATCTACCTGTTCTAGTACCTCCAGTGATAGGAAGACCATTTTTGCTATATGTTTGAGCTTTGGATTATTCACTTGGTGCTCTTCTTGCACAAAAAGTGATATGGGGCATGAACAAGCAATTTATTATCTTAGCCGAATGATGGTCGGAGCTAAACACAGGTATACTCCTGTAGAAAAGGAATGTCTGGCCTTGGTTTTTGCTGTCCAAAAGACAAGACATTATGTGACAGGACAGACTATTCATGTTATCTCCAGAATAAATCCCATTCGGGTATTAATGAGAAAATCGAGCATCCTTAACTCTAGGTTAGCTACCTGGGCAATGTTGCTCACTCCTTATGACATGGTTTATGTACCTCAAAAATTAGTAAAAGGTCAAGTATTAGCTGATTTCTTAGCTGCTCACCCTATACCTGAAACATCGAAGCTATATGAGGACATTCCAGATGAAGTCGTGGATTGCAACATGACTTTGAAAGATGACATCTGGCAATTATATTTTGATGGAGTATCATGGGTTGGACCTAAAGGTAATATTATCTCGGGAGTAGGAATCGTCTTGGTTTCTCCTGATAAAATGGTCATATACCGTGCCTACTCTCTCAATGAGCCATGCTCTAACAATGTAGCAGAATACAATGCTTTGCTGATTGGTCTCCAAGTAGTAAAACAATTAGATATTGAGTTCCTAGAAGCTTATGGAGATTCTCAACTAATTGTTAATCAAGTTATAGGAACTTATGAAGTCAGAAATCATGATCTCATCACTTATCATCAAGTGGTAATCGAGTTGATCTTTTCATTCAAAGGATTCTTCATCGAATTCGTACCACATTCTCAGAATGTGGAAGCTGATGCTCTTGCTAGCTTAGCTGCAGACTTGGCTGTTCCAATTCGAAGACAAAATACAATTACTTTGTTGGACCGAGACTTATTCTGTGTCAAGAATAATCTGTATATTGAACAGAGTTATACTACAGAGTCAAGTTCCCAGCAGAAGGATTGGAGAAGTCCATTCATTGATTATACGGTTCATGGGATTTTATCTGAAGATCCAAAAAAAGCTGTATCAATCAAGAGACGATCATTTCGATTTTACTATAATTCGTCTTTACATATGTTATATCGTCGTTCATACGATGGACTCTTGCTGCGCTGTCTCTCAGAAAGTGAAGCTAAACAGACACTCCATGAGGCTCATGATGGTGTCTGTGGTGCTCATCAACCAGGTCTGAAGTTAAAGGACCGCATTCGAAGAATGGGATATTATTGGCCTTCTATGATAGCAGATGCTGTAGATTACGCCAGAAGGTGTAAAGCATGTCAGATTTATGCTGACTTTATCCACCAACCTTCTGAATTTCTATATCCTACAGCAGCTTCTTGGCCCTTCGAAGCTTGGGGTATGGATATTATTGGTCCGATTAACCCTCCTTCTATTAAAGGACATCGGTTTATATTGGCTATAACCGATTACTTTTCTAAGTGGGCAGAAGCAGTTCCCCTTGCTGAAGTAAAAACATCTAATGTGATCAGCTTCATCAAACACCATGTCATTTATCGTTTTGGGATTCCTCGACGGATAATTCATGACAATGGACCATAATTTGCCAGTCAGGCATTTTATCGGTTCTGTAATAAGAATCGAATTCAAAATCTGGCTTCTACGGCTTATAATCCAGCTGCTAATGGTTTAGCCGAAGCTTTCAATAAGACGATCATTAAACTTCTTAAAAAGTTTGTCTCTTCTAATAAACGTGATTGGAATGAGAAACTTGGAGAATATTTATGGGCTTATCGAACAACAGTCCGAACTCCTACTGGTTTTACACTATTCTTACTGGTTTATGGATGTGAGGCTGTCCTTCCATTGGAAATCCAGATTCTATCTCTTCGAATAGCCATTGCTAATGAGCTAACTATAGAGAATAATGATCGCCTACGACTCCAAGAACTTGAAGGATTGGACGAAAAGCGTCTTCAAGCACAACAGCATATTGAGCTATATCAAGCCCGTATATCTCGAACTTTCAACCGTAAAGTTAAAGAGAGGATATTCAAGGTTGGCGAGCTGGTATTAGCTGTTCGAAGACCGATGGTGATGACTCACAAAAGCAAAGGGAAATTCCAAGCAAAATGGGAAGGTCTTTATGTAATTGAGACCGTGTTTTCCAATGGCGCCTATCGGTTATCCAAGCCCAATGGAGATCTACTCATGATGTCGATCAATGGCAAATTTCTTAAGAAGTACTATGTATAAAAAAAGATAGAATAAAAATAAAATTTCTTTTATTCTAAATAAAAGATTAAGGACGAGGACCACTGCCTTCCTTATTAAATACATAGTCGGCCAATGCATTGAAGGCATCGTTGCCTGAATTCACAAAAAACTTGCAGGCAGCCATCCTCAGCGCCTCTTCTTCAGGAGTTTTCCCTGGCTCTACTAAGAAAGTGAGGATGTCTTGTGCTGGCTTGGGTGTAGAAGAGCTTTCGCCTGCTTCGGTCAGGCCTGACATAATTGGCTCAACGGAGCGCGTCTCGATGACGTCCAAAACCTTCAAGGAGACTTCATTCTTCTGCTGCACGTCCTTAGAAGACATTTTCAATAGAGGAATAGAAACAAGAATTAATCTTTACAAAGAGTTCTCATCTATTTATAGGAGAAAGCTATTAATGGATTGGTCTTGGAAATTGAAACAACTTGTCATTCCCGAAAAGACCTGTTCATTCATTACGGCAGATTCATTCATTTAAATGTAGAATTGAATTGACCTTTCGTTTCCAAAAAAAATGCTGGTTCATTCATTCTTTCATTGATATTAGCATATATCCTTAACGACATCTGTTTTCTTATTCTCCAGCTACCAATGTTTGGTTAAGCTGATTATTTGTCTTCTTGGAGAGAAATTTTAATCTTCTATTTTATCAGTTGATTAAAAAAATTGGATTTATTACTTATCATGTTATCATGACCTCTGAATAAATATTAAATCTGCTTGTATTTCATATCTATCATGTTCATTTGGCCTCTGAATAGATATTAATCTATTTTTCTTTGAGTTATTATGATCTGTCATGTCCATATTACCTCTGATAGTATTGTATACTCTAAACAAGAAAATAAGATTTCATTATCTATCATGTCCATATTACCTCTGGATAGATACAATTTATTGAACTTCGAAAACTTATCATGTCTATATTACCTCTGATAAGTACTTTCTATCTCATGCCTATTATTTAAATACAAAATAAATGATAGGATCACAAAACAAATATTTTATTCATTTCTTGGATAAGATCAAAGGTTAACAAAGCTCCTTATTTTTCTAAGGTGGAGCAGAAACATCTTGAAATAATTTTTACAGTTCTGCTAGGCGCCTATCACGAGGAGCTCAATACTTTCTTAGTCGCTTCAGCATGTCGAGCTTCGGTAGTACAAAGATTAGAAAGTCCAGCGTAGCTGATTATCAAATTATCCTTGACTTCATCAAGTGTCTTGATAGTTGATTCGGCTCCATAGGCCTGTTCTTCTAAAATAGAGCCCTAAGCAAGGTGATGATTCCTAACAGAGATCATCTTTTCTTTCTCTGCCTTTAACCGAGCCAATTCAGCCTCAACTTCTTGGATTTTATCATTCTGTTGCTGAATCTCCTAGTTTAAGGTGTCATAGGCTGCTCTATGACCATCCAGCTCGGGCTGTATTCCAGCTAAAAAGGCTTTCTTTCTGGCAACCTTCATACTATAATCATAGAGAGCTTCATTATATCTTGTCTCCCGATCAAGATATTC
This sequence comes from Iris pallida, assembly GCA_029216955.1. Taxonomy (NCBI): domain Eukaryota; kingdom Viridiplantae; phylum Streptophyta; class Magnoliopsida; order Asparagales; family Iridaceae; genus Iris; species Iris pallida. Next base: position 5,934,427 of record JANAVB010029820.1, on the reverse strand, counting down.
AGCTGTCAAAGCGTCATACTCTTCTTGTATGAGACTTTCAACAGTCTCACTTGACAACTTAAGGTACTCTCGGATGGGTTGTTCAATATCCTACATAATTTTCTCTAATGTTGCTGCTCTCCCCATATATTGAACATAGCATCGTTCCTGATGGTAAGAGCCATAGACGCTTTCAAGCTCTCGTAACTGAGACCCTTATTCAGGACCATCTTGATTATGGTCGTCAAAGTTTTATAAAAAGTTTCAGTATAAATCTTAACCAGGAGATTCATTTCTATGCTTGAACTTGGCGTCGCAAGTAATATCTATTAGATCTCTTCTTTGGAGACTAGGAACAGATGTTGTTGGTGTGACAGCAGATTGAGATAAAGCAATTCTTGTTACTGTTGTCACATCCATTTGATCCCTAAGAGCTTCAGGGATCGTGTCTTCAACATTTGCAGATGTAGTTGCTCTGATGGCAGGCTGAGATAAAGCCATTGTAGTTACTGCTATCATAGTCAACTGGTTCCCAGCAGCTTCGGAATCAATTTTTTCAAAGTTAGTTAATCCACCCGTTTCTGGAGCTGAAACTACTAGAGTTTAAATGGCGGTGATGGGTACAGGTGGAATGATGGTGGTGGCGGCTGACTCAGGTTCAGGCATACTCTCCTCCTGAACCTCTACAGGATTAGTAGTAATAGCAGAGGGTACTATCACAACATTCTCAGTTTCGGTTGGAAATTTGACTATGCCTCCATCATCTCCTTTAACTTCTGACTGTTCAGGCTCTGAAGATACTTCAAGTTCTTCATCAAGGCCAGTTCCTCCCTCAACAGTTGCTTCATGGTCTGCAGTTGGTTTTTCTGCAGCTTGTTTTCGGTCATCAATACGAGAAGATAATTCGGGCTGAGCCTCTGCTTCAACCTCTGTTTCAACCTCTGCTTCAAGCTTTTTCTGTACTTCTGGTTGCTCATTTCCTGGTTGGATTACTTCTACTTCGTCTGAAGAAGGAGCCTCTTCATCAGATTCCTCATTTTCCTCATGGATATCTTCTTGAGGAGGAGGAGGAGCCACGGGTTTTGGTGTAATGATGATATCTACAAAATGAACAAAATAAGTTAATATATAAAATCATGATACATAATTCCGTATAGGTTTTGCTTAGTACCTGGAATATGTGCATTTTGTTCAAGGTATGAATCATAATCACCATCCCAGTCATCATCGTCAAAAGTGAGAGCTGGCTCGTCTGATGGGATCTGGTCTCGTTTAGCAATGTGTGCAGTAGTAGCTTCCGTAACTTGTGCCTTTCGCGGCAAAGATAAATAGAGTGAGGAGCTAAGGCGTCCAGGAGATAAAAGTTTTACAACTTCTGATGCTGCTGCTGGTTGAGGTGTTGAAGACCCTTCTCCCGGATGGACTGAAGGGGAAGCAACAAGTTGGTCCTCTTCGACCGAGTTGTCATCTTCTGGAATAAGGGCTTTGGGTTTGGAAGGCCCTTTAGTAGTAGTCTTTTTTTTTTCTCAGGAGACTCCACTGGAAGAGTGGTAGTTGTAGTCTACTTTTGTTTGCGGGTTTTTCCAATAACTATTGGTCCCGCGGCTATCTTTCCAGCTCCTCTAGGAATTACTGTCAGAAATTCATCTATAGCAGAAGTATTGTCTGGTACGTCAGGAGCTATTCTGATGGGTTCTTCAACATTTCCCTCCTGGGCCCATCGCAGACTTCCTTGTATGCTATAACCGTCTTCGAAGGAGCGAATAGATATATAAAAACGAGCATATGTGTGAAGTATACGTAGCTCAGTTGTACTAGTGGCTGTAGATATGGTGAATCTAGCACCAGTACATGCAGTGCTGAAATATCTCCATGCTCGTGCACCGTCAATCAACTTTCCATAATGATAGAAGCTAGTGGAAGGATTGCCAACGTGAAGTTGGTCATATCCAAACTGACGAGCGAACATACTTGGTAGGTAAGGCTCAAACGCGCAGTAATCTTCGTTCTTGTACATTAGATGCGAGGGTCTGATGTACGCCAGCCATCGGAAGACAGATCTTGGCAATAAAGCTGATTTATCTACTCTATCTTCAAATTGCATGCCAAGACAGTCGGCTGGAACTGGTGGCCTTGTGCAGAAGAAGTTCCAACCGTGTGAGTAATTTAATGCTGCTTGGGTGTCTGCCACCGTTGTAGATCTCAATGTAGATTTGCTAAATTTTTGGAGGAAAATCCTCGCTTCATCCTCAGGGCCCGGTGGTAGCAAATTACAATTGTGGTGTATTAACCAACCCATCAGATAGGTGTAGGGCAGCTCCACCCTTAGAAAATTATCTCGATGAGGAGCATTATTAATCAACTCTTCACCGAAAGACCGTAGACCTGCATTTATTCGGCATACCATTGCCGACAGCAGGCTGATTCTGTGTTTGAATACTAAACGTACCGCGGGCCACAAAACATTGTGGTGAATCCTGTCCACGGTACTGATCCCTGGCACGACCCATCTTCGTAGCCATAAGGATAGAAAGCCTGCCAGCAGAGCCTTCCTTGATATTTTCTGACTACCTTGCTTCAGGTAGCTTAAAGCTTCAGTCCCCGCAGGGATGTCTCCAATTTTGGTAGAAAAATATTGGTCGTGAGCTTTCTGAGAAGCCATCAACTCTTGGATTACATCTGCAGAAATTATTGAGCAAGGTTTAATAGTTTGAGTTTTGTCTTCTCGAAACCTGCTCTTCTCAGTCTTGGACACTCTATTTTTATGGTAAAATAGATAGGTTGTCCATTTGGTTATATATGCCAAATGTGACCAGTTTCGTACATACTGGTATAAATCAGATAATGGCACATAAGTTCTTCATAAACTTGCACCATTTCTGGGCTCTTCTCTCGAACTTCTGCTAATTCTCGATTGGAAGGAATGTATTCTTCATAAGGGAATTCGTCCATTGGCAGTTTTGAAATGAATTACATCTCATGCAAAGCAAGGCCCATTTTGCCGTGTGGAGTTGTAAAAGTTCCTGTCGAACTCATATACAATTCCAGTAAAGCTAGAAATAAGTTGTTGTTCGGTGGAATGCCATAACTGGTAGAGGCCACCGCTTCATACAGACCAATATCGTCTAATTCTGTTTTAAACTGCTTTATGACCCAATTACTGATCTGGATCCAGTTACTACTGTAAGGGGTTAGCCACCCTGTCAGCCTTGGGTTGGTTTGAGGATATAAGACTCCTTCCCTTAGAAATTTATTTATGAACATGGGAATTTGTACTGGCTGGATGAGAAGTGAGTCTCACTCGGTGTAAACCTGGACAATAGACCAGAAAATGGAATGACACCACCACAGGGAGTGCTAATGTGATAACCCATGTCATTTGCTCTTTCTCTTCTGAAAATGATCCTACCTGGTCTACCATAGCTATTGGGAGTCAAATTCCATAGCATTTGACGGTGATGGCTAGCATGGAAGAAAGCAGATAAAGGGTAATCCCTGTCCATGTCTGGGAGATATATCATCCTTTCTCCAGATCTAAATACCCAGGCCTCCTTTTTGGGATGAGCTTGAGATTTGAAATCTATAGCATCCCCGAATAAGAAAGCTGGCTTTAAGAATTGTTGATTGTCCAGTGACACCAGCACTTTCCCGTCGATCATGGATAATAGCATCCTATCTCCTTGGGCAGATATCAGCTGTGCTCTCTCTGCAAGGCATTCGGGGTTAGATTGAGGAAATTTGACATGAGATAAATCCTCCAGATAGTTCGAGCCCACCATGCCAGCTGATGAGCCAAAAGCTTCTTCAAGAGGATGAGCTTGTAAATCCACTGACAAAAAGAAAAAGAGAGATCAAGTTAGTGAGAAATCTAATTTGAAATTTTATGAGTAAAGACATTGACTTTTACGCTTACTAAAATTAATTAAAAATTTTAAAGTGTTTTACAAAGTTTTTTATTTTACGCTAGCACATGCTAAAGTGAGCGTATTTGAAAATTTTACGCTGGCATGAATAGACATGAGCATAATTCAAATTTTATGCTGACACGTATAACGTGGGCGTATTTTACGCTGACATGAATAGACATGAGCGTAATTCAAATTTTACGCTGACACGTATAACGTGGGCATATTTCTTTTTACACTGACACGTACAACGTGGGTGTATTTTGTTATTTCAGTTTCTACGCTAACACGAATGACGTGGGCATGAAATCTGAAAGTTCGGGTTGTCTTCTTCTTCTCCGATGAATGTTTCGGCCAAAGGATAGGGTTTTACCCTTCATAGGTGGAGCTACGGCGGGATTGGGTTGTCGAAGTGGTGTTGATGACCGAATGGGAGTTTGTTCACGGTCGGTCGATGAAGAGTCAACGGCCCCTTGTTGCCGGCGGTGGTTTTCTTGGGAGCCATCGAGTTAAAGTGAGGAAGATTTTGAAGAAAGGGGGAAAAAGAGATTCGGGATTGCAAAGAGACAAGTAAAGTCCTTATCGAACTCGAAAAACTCTATTTATAGAGATTTTGAATTGGTTCAAATTCCCAAATTTTTACGCCGACTATTGGAAATCCCTATTTTTACACCGACTGTTGGATATCCCTATTTTTACGCAAATGACCGCTGGATATTCCGAATTTTACGCTTCTGTTCAAAGTATTTCAAATTTTGAACAATATTTGAAAACTTTGAAGGGGGTCTTGTAGGAGCGTAAAAAAAATGCTTCATAGACTGAGTCAAAAATATAAAGCTTTACACTCAAAATGAGCTGTTTTACGCCAAGGACAAGTCAACAACTTTACGCCAGGGACAAGTCAGCTACTTTATGCCAGGGACACGCCAGCCATTTTACGCCAAGGACAGGTTGTCAAATCATGCATTTAATGTAAAGTAATGATGGGTCTGACATAAAGATCTACTGACAGCGTATAATACAGAATTCGAAGGGATTTGTTTTACACAGAAACCAATATTATCGTTTAGTATGTGGACTGAGCTATTTTACGCTCACAGGATGGCTTCTTTTACGCATGAATACTATATGAGCTTTTTACGCTCAATGTTGACGTGTGCATAAAGTTTATTTGGGCTACTTTTACGCTCAAGGTTATTTTATCAACCACTTTACGCGAGAAGTCCATTTTAGGGCTATTTTACGCCTAGTCTACTACTTTACGCTCAGGGTATATTTGGGTTGTTTTTACGCCCGATCCTTCCTGACTACTTTGGAACGTGGTTTGCCTACGTGGCTTTCATGCCACATATTTCGAAGAACGTGTGTACGTGCATCCTATTCTTATTGAGATAATGGGACACGTGTCAACGTATGTAGAGGATGAATTCAGTTATGGGTGGCAGTTATCAGCGTAAAGACAGGACTTTGCTGAGTTTTTACGCACAAAAAGCCAAGTCTATAAATAGACTTATTTTTTTTATAGGAGAGACACACAGAGAGAGGGAGGAGAATACATAGAGATCAGAGCCCAGAAACTTGATTCCCCGGGAGCATTCTTCTTCAACTTTTCTTCCAGAACAGAGTGAAGCAAAGCAGGAAAGCATTCGACCTCGCCATCAGTGCCCAAGTGCGTCGATACCTTTCTGGTGACTTAGTTCTTCCAGTTGTTCATCTTCTAGCAGTGATCTTCATCATCATCGTATGGTCCAAGGAACAAAGTGATCGCCTTCAGATCAGACTTCCATAGCAATACTTCCCAGAACAATTTGTACTTTTTGTACGTTTTCTCGTTTTATTTTCAAAAGCCGATTTTTTAGGCATTTTGTTAAGTAAAACAACAGGATCCGACATATACTAGTCCGTGAACCATCGTGTTGGAAATCAAGTAAGACACTACGACTGAATCGGATATAGCCGATATCAAGATAATAAAAACTATCAGTGAATGTACTCGCCTACGGTCCTGAGCTGATACGGTGAACAGATGCTCAGAGTAATCACAGACCTAAAGATGAGATACTATAAGTCAAAACAGGGTTTAATAATGAAAGGAAAGCTAATCTAGTCATGATATGCAAGTCTAAGTCAAAACTAGGTCAAACTAGGTTACATCAGGCAAAACTAGGTCATACTGAGCCAAACTAGGTCAAACAAAGTCACACTAGAACAAACAAGGTCACAGAAAGTCAAACCAAGTCAAACTAGGTCAATCTGGGTCAAAGGTTGACTTACAATTGACTTTTAGTCAACTGGTCAACTATGGTCAACTCTAGGTCATACTAGTCTAATGTTGACTAACAGTTGACTTTTGGTCAACTGGTCAACTCTGGTTGAGTTCGGTCAAGTTCTAGTCACTTTTAGGCTAAGTTTGACTTTCGGTTGACTTTTGTTGACTTTTGGTCAAAATGGTCAACCGAGGTCAAAACTAGTCTAAGAGCATTAATCCTAACCATTACCAAGCAAGACAATCAATTTCTAACCATATCCTAACACCTTAGACTCATACCTTAGCTTCTAGGTAATTATTTTAACTTACCCTATTACCCTTCACAAAGTATTCCCAATACCTTGCCCCGATATAAAGGCAACCCTTCCTAACCTTGGTAGACTGACCTAGGCTTCTTAGGATAGCTGGACACTAACCTATCTATTATCTAGCCCATCCAGTCCATCTTATCCCCATGTTGGTCACTCTCAACATTACCTTAAGGTATCATGAGACACCCTATTGTATCTTGAGATACCACTCACCAACTCATCTAACCAAGCTCTATCTAACTTCTAACTCACTCTCCTAGTATCTTAGAGTAGCCCCTCACTCAACTCTACTAGGCTACTAACCAACCTCACTTAGGTAGGATACTAACTTATCTAGTATACTCACTAACCCACACTACAACCCACACTAACATCTGACAAAACACCCACTCTAACCCACACTAGACACTCTAACTAAGGGTCAAATGGAGTCATATATAAGGTCAAACAAGTGGGCATTAAATGGCCAAAGGAAAAGGGATTAAATGGGTTAAAATAAATGGCTAAAACCTCAAAAAGCTGCCAATAAGCTGCTGCTGAAAAGCTGCTGCTTACTGCAACTGTTTATGCTGCTGCTGCTTACTGCAACTGCTTGCTGAAAATGCTGCTGCTGCTTGCTGAAGCTGCTACTGCTTATTGCTTATGCTGCTGCTGCTGCTTATGCTGCTGCTGCTGTAACACCCAGTTTTCCAGTTTGAGGGTAATTTTGAAATTTTGTAATTATAATTATTATTTATTTATATTTAATTCATATTATGATTCTTGGTGATTTTTAATCTTTTTAAACTATTTAAAATCATGACTTGCGATTAGGTTATTTTATTTATCATTTCTAGTTTGAGGGTAATTTTGTCATTTTGGGGTTATTTAAATTTATTAGAATTTATTAGAATTTTTGGAAATTTTTAGGAATTATTTTGGAATTGTTTGGACTAGATTGATTTTGGCTAGTTTGGACCCATGTAGACCAACCTAGGAGCTAACCCTAGTTAGTATGGACTTGGTTAGGTTATGTGACTCTAGTCTAACCTAGCTTAATCTATGGTTTGGTCATTAGAACCTAATTAGCAATAGAAATTAGATAAGTCATAAGTCATGACTTATGGTTTGAACCATTTAATAAAACAACTTAGCCATAGCCTATGTGACTTGGCCCAAAGCCCAAATTAGCAAAACCCTAACCCTACCTGACTTGGCCAGCCACCTAAAGCTTTGGGAACCACACCCCTATAAGTACTCTCTTAGTTTAGGGCTAGCCTCTTTAGGAAAGAACAAGTTGAGAAGAAAGGTATTTTCAAATCTTTAGAAATTCATTATAAATCCTTTTTCCCCCAAACCAATTCCATTAGGACCTAAATTCATAGTTCTTGCTGTTGGTATTGATTATTTACAGGAAGGAAACAATTTGTGGGATTTTGGTGGCTTGAGGAATCATTCCATTTGGGGATTTTTTTCACCCATTGTTCTTCAATAGGTAACTTTCTCTACACTCCATGGATTTTTGTTTTGTCTTCATCATTAGGGAGCCCTAGACCTAACCTAACAGTAGGAATAGGAAACCCTAAGTTTTTATGTCGTTTCGTGTCGAATCTGGACACGTATCAGTGTCCTGTGCATGGTGTTTGTGGAAATGCCACAGTAAAACTTTTCTTATTATTTTTGATTTGTGTTTGAATGAAAAATCATGTTTTGGTGTCGCTTATCCATTTCTGTAGCTCTGAGGTGATTTCGTGCTTGTGTCGTGTCGTTTGGATACTCGTGCACACGCACTCGGACACGCGCGCGCACAGCTACAGTGCTCCCCTGCCTATCGGGGTCCCTACTGGACACGATACGAACTTTTTGGACATGAGTTTTTGTGGGTAGTTAGGGGCATCATCTGTCATCACTCTCTCCAAGTTTCACGAGATTTCGTGGTCGGGTTGGGGAGATATCAATCGTGCACGGGTTTTTTTCTGAGATGTGCGCACTGTGTAAACACGTACTGATACGGCTTCGAATAGCTGGACACGACGCACACTGACACGATTCAGGCACTTAGACACAAGCACCTATACCTAGTCTAGTTGGGGACACGAGCACGGAGCCTGAGATGGCCTGTGTCGGGTGCACGACACGCGTGCACGCCCGCAAGATGCTGTCCCCAATCCCTGTGTCCAGTTTACCCGTTTGGGTTTTGTTGCAATTGGACACGTTTGTGTCCACTCCAGTGGACACAAACTCATCACACAACATGTAGGTAATATGTTTTTGTTGTACCAACCTATAAATTGGTATTTTAATTCGAAATTGTGGTTAAATTCCATTTCCTAATTTTTGTGAAAACAGTGTGTATTCAAAGTATCTTGTTTTTCTCCAGTTTTTAATATATGATTTTTGGCAGTCCATTTGATCGATCTAAGTGTTGATTATTACATGTTTGAGTCCCTATTATAGTCCTCCTATGTGAATTCTGCTTGTAGGTCAATTTTTGGGTAGTTTGGCTTTGAATTGAATTCGAATTATAGAGTTATGTGTGGTTGACTGTTCATGTGGAATACTGAGAGTTAAAATCTGATTTTTGCTTGATGCAACTTGTGTACTGTGATAGAAAGACCTGAGATGTTTTTCTTTCCCTTTTAACTGAATTAACAGATATTATTATGTGTGGGTTGGACTCAAAATCTGAGTTGCAAGTGGAGGACTGTTATAGTGGTCTATTGTAATATAATGTGTTGTATGGATGTTAAGATTCAATGTTCAAATATCTGAGAATGAAGGGGTGGACTGTTTAACCTGAGATTGTTGGGGGCTACTTGAATCCCTTTCCTTCTCACTGAATTCCAATGTTTGCACTGTTTGCAGTTTACATATTGCTCACTATTCACTCACCCTCACTATACACTATATATCCTGTTGAGCACACTCATGCACACACACATTTGCCTCTCTCACCCTCACACACTTTTCACCTTCACATCACTCTACACTCACACACATTCACACTCTTTCACACATACACATATGCACATGAACATTGGATTGCCCCTCTCTATGCATTTGTATATTTTTATATGTTAACATATGTGATAGTGTGGTTTACACATATAGCCTATAGGGTGTTTTCTAGTTATATTACTTAAGGAATCTATATGTGTATTATATATTAGATATATATATATATATATATATGTGTTGTGTATAGATGTGTTGTAGGTTGTATAGACTTGGCTTAGCCTATTGGCCTAGCTTTCTAGCCTATGGCATGGTATGCCTAGTGAGCCTAGTTTGGGCTTGTACAGCTTTATTAGACCTAGAATAGACTTATTAGACTAGTGTAGACTAGCTTGACCTAGTTTGACCATAGTTGACCTAGTTTGACTTTTAGGGTTGACCAGAGTTGACCAAGAGTTGACTTTGGCCTAGTTTGACCTAGATTCATGTAGAATGCATGGTAGAGCTTCATTTTATCATTTTAGACTTGTTGTGACTTGTGTTGTTCTAATAGGAGCCAGACACCACTCCTCGGACAGTACTTTTCAGTTGGACACTCAGATACCAGGCGAGTACATTCTCTGATCATTTCATATCCTACTTAGAATTATTTTCCTGCTTTAGATTACTTTACTTGATGCTGTCACGTTGGTAACACAGATTAGTACTATATGGATCCATTCTTGAGATGTTATCCCCTCAGGGAGCATCGTATACTATATGTTCTGTGCGTTTCACTTACATGGTGTATCTCTATGCTTCACGATTCTTCGATCACTTGTGACATGTACTCTCATGATCACAGAGTCTTCCCAGAATCATCCCATTTATGGGTATTCCCAGAATCACCCATTTATGGGCTATCCATGTATCACCCCGTGTGGGCCTTTACATGGAATCATAACATAACCTAGCTGGATCCTTGTGTATTGATTGGGGGTACGGGAGAGTAGAAGTAAATATGTGAATAATATCCAAGTAGTGTAGTTCCCAGAATCACTCCATAGTATAGTTCCCAGAATCTCCTATGCCATTCATATGTTTATATTGTACTCTGACTCACTAGCCACAGTTAGCTCTCTATTTACAGTATATATATATATTTCCATTACAGTCTCCTCTTTTTACATTCCATGCTTCTTTCAGTTTCCTACATCTTACTCTACTACATGTCTATATTTTCTAACCTGCTATGATCTGTTGAGATGTATTGTGCTCGCTCCTGTCCTGACTGGACCTGTTGAAAATATTACAGAGGACGAGGAGGAGGCTGGTGTGGATACCTATTACGGGCTACCTTAGATGAGATATTGGACCTGGACCAGCAGCAGGCCCCACTAAGACTAGGATGTGTTTCATTTACTTTACTCTCTGGATGATTGTACATATTGATACCTGGGATCTGGGATTATGTATTTATCTTAGACACTTAGACTCTCTATTGTACTTGGGATGTTCCTTTCATTTCAGCAGTTCTATCTATCTATCTATCTGCTATCTTATCATCTGCCTTAGTTGTGATTGAGTTACTTTCTGCTATGTCACCCCCATTCGGGGAGTATAAACTGTTTAAGCTTTATATTGTTAGATGTTGTGACCTAGGACAGCGTTCTACCGTCGATACTGCGGCGTAGGCTGGACGTACCCACTTCTCGTGCCCTTACTCTAGGGTGCGGGTCGTGACACATTTTTAGTGGTGGCCCATGCAGGTCAGTTTATGTAGTGGTATTCGAACTAGAGTATCACTACAGCCTGCAGTAGGATTAGGATTATTTTTGAAGTACTCAATCACATTAAGAAAAACTCTTAACTGAATCCCTGCCATCTAAATTCCTAATACTTCCTTGAATAACTGTCCTCCCTTGAATTATTATTTCTCTCTCAGTATTGATTCCTTGTTTGATCTGTCTTTAGGATGGTTATGGAGACACGATCTCTTCGTCTCGATCAGGAAGATACCACTGAGTGGTCTACCACCCCTCGTCCTGATCAGCAGGGCCCCGAGACTGCAGTTCCTGTTATGCTAGCTCAGGCTGGGATATCTGCAGCTTATGGGAGTGCACCTCTTCCTACTCCGAGACTTTCTCCTGTCGTCCCGAACGTTCTTCAGCAGCAGTCGCCATCAGGATCAGAGGATGTGGCGCGGTTGTTCTCCTTATTCCAGCAGATAGTGGAAACCCAGCGGCAACAGTTGTTCAAGAGGGGACGGGACGCTCACGGTACCAGCAGCAGCGGAAGCCAGGCCAAGAGGCCCCATGTGCAGATCCAGCAGATGCAGACACCAGTGGGGGTTCAGCAGGTGCCGCATCAGTATCAGGGTCAGGACCCGAAGGCAATCAGTTGTCCTTACTGCAAGAAGCCGGGACACATCTAGGAGCAGTTCCAGGGTTAGGGCCATCAGCAGGGACAGCAGCAACCCAGACAGTATCAGGCACCCAGGCAGCAGACAATCAGTTGTCCCTACTGCAAGAAATCGGGGCATGGATAGGGTGAGTGCAGGAAGAGGCTGGGCAGGTGCCTACTATATGGAGCAGCGGACCACCAGCTAAGGGAGTGTTCCCAGTACACAGGCAGAGCATCACAAGGAGCAGCACTAGGAGGAAGAGCCAAGGCTCCGGTAGGTCAGCAGCGGGGACCGTTACCGACGCAGCAGCAGAGGTACATGCAGCATCAGCAGCAGGCCAGGGAAGGCCAGCAAGAGCGAGTTTTTGCCAAGACAGTTGAGGATGCTCAGGCCGTTGGAGATCTAGCTGCAGGTTCCGTTCTTTTGATTCCATTTCCGAAATTGTCTCTTATTACAGCCTTGAAATTTCGATTCCCTCTGTTCCTTGTTGATTGATCAAATTTTGTCATGTTGTTCTTGTGTTATGTTTGATTTTCTTCTGAGATGGATCATATGGGCTAGGTCACCCAGTTATGGAATCTAGAATCTTCGCTAGTCGTGTTAGCTGGCATAGTGAGGACATATAGTCAGATTTAGAACGTATTTCTCGGGTGTGAGAATTTAAGGTTTTCGCTGCCAAGCATGCGACAATACGAAAATTTTAAATACCATAATTCTAGAAGTACGTGCCTTGGTCAAGGACTCTGTGATTATCGTAGCCTTGCTCACTAACATGACGAAGACTCTGAGTAATTGGACAGACGCATATGATTATCAAATTTTGTCTTGAGAAGGTTTCAACATATCATCTCTATCATACCCTTCTGTTATTTTTTTTTCTTAAATTGTTTTCCATCATCAAATAACTTGGGAGTAGGGATATTTAGTTGTAGAGCTTACTCATATGTAGCTCTTTTATAGTGTAATGATGTGATGGCTTGTAGAGTGTCTGCACCCTAGAGATGATAGTTAGCATTGGTATTAGAATAGTAACCCATGGTAGATGATTTTCTTGTTATTATAATACCAACCAATTACATATAGGATATTAGTATGCCTTACAGCCTTGATGATTGTTATTATTTTCCTTATCTTTTTCCAGTAAGGCACCCACGACCAGAGCCTGTCCTTGGGTATAGTTGTAGTTCACCTAAGACTGAGAGGCCTATAAACATATAGATTACAGATGGTATTGGCATATGGGTTATGGGCTTGGTTGGTATCTATAGGTCATTGTCGTATAGGATTATTGACATGTTGTTAGCCTATATTGGTCCACTCCCTATTTTAGTAGGTTCTCTTGTGTTGAGTTCAGTCATGTTGATCAACCTTTATAGGCAGTTTGCAGCCCCTTTACTAGATACCCTGTCCTCTTAGTTCAACTTGTATAAGTTGTTCACTGTACTCAAATTCCTACCATGTTGCATCATAGGTTTTACTAGACCATAGTTCAGACCCCAATTATTGACTCACCAATATAACCATCAACCCCTCACCATATTTTGCATATCAGGAGAATTAGTATCATGCATGCTAGAGGCCTGTACTTACCATTTGGGGCAGTTCACTGTTCTGTCCCAATACACCTTACAGTATCTGACCCTTTTAGTGGAGTGCTAGGCATGTGGTAGGGAGTGTGTGTTTTAGACCCTGAGTAGAGTTGAGGTGATAAGGGTTAATATATATAGTTGTATATTTATGTAATGTATTATGATTGGTACGTAGCCTGTACTCATTACAGTATACTGCCTATTGCATTCCCTGTACACAAGTTTGGTTCACTTCTTTCAGACCACTGTTTTGCATATAGTTAGTTCAGCTAGATAGAGAGGGAAGCCCAGGTTGATCTAGAGGCATGTTTCAGTCACCATGTAGGTTTTTCTTCACTTTGACTATACAAGTGGACCCAAATGTCCTATCTTTTAACTCAAGATCTCAGTCCCCTTGGCATCCTTCCCTTTTGCCTATAATGATGTTTCAGACCATTCATCCTTAGCCTAGTCCTAAGCATTTGTTTCAGTCCTTTATAAGTTTAGTCTGCCTTAACCCTTGGTTGATCAGTCATATATGTATATAGATGATATACTTAGGATATATGAGGTGGGTTGTTGTTTTTGAGCATATATATGTGGTATTGGGATTGGTGTGCTTTGCTTGTAGGTCCTTAGTTATGGATGACTTGATAGGATTGAGAAGTTAAGAGCTAGCCTATTATAGAGTTCTCTTTTGCTAAATTCTAGTTGCCAACACTTAGGTAGCTGGCAGAGGTAAAGTCCTAAGAAGATGACCAAGCACAAGGATGTTGAGAAATTGACTAGTGATTGACCTTGACTATGTCGACCAAGAAAGGGGTGCGACCATCTTAATTTCGAGGACGAAATTTTTATAAGGTGGATAGGATTGTAACACCCAGTTTTCTAGTTTGAGGGTAATTTTGTCATTTTGGGGTTATTTAAATTTATTAGAATTTTTGGGAATTTTTAGGAATTATTTTGGAATTGTTTGGACTAGATTGATTTTGGCTAGTTTGGACCCATGTAGACCAACCTAGGAGCTAACCCTAGTTAGTATGGACTTGGTTAGGTTATGTGACTCTAGTCTAACCTAGCCTAATCTATGGTTTGGTCATTAGAACCTAATTAGCAATAGAAATTAGATAAGTCATAAGTCATCACTTATGGTTTGAACCATTTAATAAAACAACTTAGCCATAGCCTATGTGACTTGGCCCAAAGCCCAAATTAGCAAAACCCTAACCCTATCTAACTTGGCCAGCCACCTAAAGCTTTGGGAACCACACCCCTATAAGTACTCTCTTAGTTTAGGGCTAGCCTCTTTAGGAAAGAACAAGTTGAGAAGAAAGGTATTTTCAAATCTTTAGAAATTCATTATAAATCCATTTTAAATCCTTTTTCCCCCAAACCAATTCCATTAGGACCTAAATTCATAGTTCTTGCTGTTGGTGTTGATTATTTACAGGAAGGAAACAATTTGTGGGATTTTGGTGGCTTGAGGAATCATTCCATTTAGGGATTTTTTTACCCATTGTTCTTCAATAGGTAACTTTCTCTACACTCCATGGATTTTCGTTTTGTCTTCATCATTAGAGAGCCCTAGACCTAACCTAACAATAGGAATAGGAAACCCTAAGTTTTCGTGTCGTTTTGTGTTGAATCTGGACACGTATCAGTATCCTGTGCATGGTGTTTGTGGAAATGCCATAGTAAAACTTTTCGTGTTATTTTTTATTTGTGTTTGAATAAAAAATCAAGTTTTGGTGTCGCTTATCCATTTCTGTAGCTCTGAGGTGATTTTGTGCTTGTGTCATGTCGTTTGGACACTCGTGCACACGCACTCGGACACGCGCGCGCACAGCTACAGTGCTCCCCTGCCTATCGGGGGTCCCTACTGGACACGACACGAACGTTTTGGACATGAGTTTTTGTGGGTAGTTAGGGGCATCATCTGTCATCACTCTCCCCAAGTTTTACGAGATTTCGTGGTCGGGTTGGGGAGATATCAATCGTGCACGGGTTTTTCCCTGAGATGTGTGCACTGTGTAAACACGTACTGATACGGCTTCGAATAGCTGGACACGACACACACTGACACGATTCAGGCACTTAGACACGAGCACCTATACCAAGTCTAGTTGGGGACACGAGCACGGAGCCTGAGATGGCCTGTGTCGGGTGCACGACACGCGTGCACGCCCGCACGATGCTGTCCCCAATCCCTGTGTCCAGTTTACCCGTTTGGGTTTTGTTACAATTGGACACGTTTGTGTCCACTCCAGTGGACACAAACTCATCACACAACATGTAGGTAATATGTTTTTGCTGTACCAACCTATAAATTGGAATTTTAATTCGAAATTGTGGTTAAATTCCATTTCCTAATTTTTGTGAAAACTGTGTGTATTCAAAGTATCCTGTTTTTCTCCAGTTTTTAATATATGATTTTTGGCAGTCCATTTGATCGATGTAAGTGTTGATTATTACATGTTTGAGTCCCTATTATAGTCCTCCTATGTGAATTCTGCTTGTAGGTCAATTTTTGGGTGGTTTGGCTTTGAATTGAATTCGAATTATAGAGTTATGTGGGGTTGACTGTTCATGTGGAATACTGAGAGTTAAAATCTGATTTTTGCTTGATGCAACTTGTGTACTGTGATAGGAAGACCTGAGATGTTTTTTCCCTTTTAACTGAATTAACAGATATTATTATGTGTGGGTTGGACTCAAAATCTGAGTTGCAAGTGGAGGACTGTTATAGTGGTTTATTGTAATATAATGTGTTGTATGGATGTTAAGATTCAATGTTCAATATCTGAGAATGAAGGGGTGGACTGTTTAACCTGAGATTGTTGGGGGCTACTTGATTCCCTTTCCTTCTCACTGAATTCCAATGTTTGCACTGTTTTCAGTTTACATATTGCTCACTATTCACCCACCCTCACTATACACTATATATCCTGTTGAGCACACTCATGCACACACACATTTGCCTCTCTCACCCTCATACACTTTTTACCTTCACATCACTCTACACTCACACACATTTACACTCTTTCACACATACACATATGCACATGAACATTGGATTGCCCCTCTCTATGCATTTGTATATTTTTATGTGTTAACATATGTGATAGTATGGTTTACACATATAGCCTATAGGGTGTTTTCTAGTTATATTACCTAAGGAATCTATATGTGTATTATATATATATATATATATATATATATATATATATATATATATATATATATATATATATATATATATATATATATTTTTTTTTTTTTTTTTTTTTATATAATATATATATATATATATATATATATATATATTATATATATATATATATATATATATATAATACATATATATATATATATATATATGTATTATATATATATATATACATATATATATATATATATATATATATATATATATATATATATATACATATATATATATATATATATATATATATATATATATGTGTGTGTGTTGTGTATAGATGTGTTGTAGGTTGTATAGACTTGGCTTAGCCTATTGGCCTAGCTTTCTAGCCTATGGCATGGTATGCCTAGTGTGCCTAGTTTGGGCTTGTACAGCTTTATTAGACCTAGAATAGACTTACTAGACAAGTGTAGACTAGCTTGACCTAGTTTGACCATAGTTGACATAGTTTGACTTCTAGGGTTGACCAGAGTTGACCAAGAGTTGGCTTTGGCCTAGTTTGACCTAGATTCATGTAGAATGTATGGTAGAGCTTCATTTTATCATTTTAGACTTGTTGTGACTTGTGCTGTTCTAATAGGAGCCAGACACCACTCCTCGGACAGTACTTTTCAGTTGGATACTCAGATACCAGGCGAGTACATTCTCTGATGATTTCATATCCTGCTTAGAATTATTTTCCTGCTTTAGATTACTTTACTTGATGCTATCACGTTGGTAACACAGATTAGTACTATATGGATCCATTCTTGAGATGTTATCCCCTCAGGGAGCATCGTATACTACATGTTCTGTGCGTTTCACTTACATGGTGTATCTCTATGCTTCACGATTCTTCGATCACTTGTGACATGTACTCTCATGATCACAGAGTCTTCCCAGAATCATCCCATTTATGGGTATTCCCAGAATCACCCATTTATGGGCTATCCATGTATCACCCCTTGTGAGCCTTTACATGGAATCATAACATAACCTGGCTGGATCCTTGTGTATTGATTGAGGGTACGGGGGAGTAGAAGTAAACATGTGAATAATATCCAAGTAGTGTAGTTCCCAGAATCAATCCATAGTATAGTTCCTAGAATCTCCTATGTCATTCACATGTTTATATTGTACTCTGATTCACTAGCTACAGTTAGCTCTCTATTTACAGTATATATTTATTTCCATTACAGTCTCCTCTGTTTACATTCCATGCTTCTTTCAGTTTCCTGTATCTTACTCTACTGCATGTCTATATTTTCTAACCTGCTATGATCTGTTGAGATATATTGTGCTCGCTCCTGTCCTGACTGGACCTGTTGAAAATATTACAGAGGACGAGGAGGAGGCTGGTGTGGATACCTATTACGGGCTACCTTAGATGAGATATTGGACCTGGACCAGCAGCAGGCCCCACTAAGACTAGGATGTGTTTCATTTACTTTACTCTCTGGATGATTGTACATATTGATACCTGGGATCTGGGATTATGTATTTATCTTAGACACTTAAGACTCTCTATTGTACTTGGGATGTTCCTTTCATTTCAGCAGTTCTATCTATCTATCTATCTGCTATCTTATCATCTGCCTTAGTTATGATTGAGTTACTTTCTGCTATGTCACCCCCATTCGGGGAGTATAAACTGTTTAAGCTTTAGATGTTGTGACCTAGGACAGCGTTCTACCGCCGACACTGCGGCGTAGGCTGGACGTACCCACTTCTCGTGTCCTTACTCTAGGGTGCGGGTCGTGACAGCTGCTGCCGCAAGCTGCTGCTGCTTATGCTTATTGCTTATCAATCTCTTATATATATATATATATATAAAACATATATATATATATATATATATATATATATATATTTCTTTTTTTACATGGAGAAAAATGTATATATATATATATATATATATATATATATATATATATATATATATTTTACACTCAATAAATATATATATATATATATATATATATATATATTTTTACACTCAATAATATAAATACTTGTATATATATTATGATACATGGAGAAAAATGTAAAGACAAGCAATAACACATCTCTAACATATAAAAATCTAATATTAAAACATGTATTAAATTATTTAAACACAAGTGTCCAATATTGGGGGTTTCCCACATAGACATAAAGCACAACAAGGACACTCCTAATAACTCCAAATGGACACGAAATGGACACAAATGGAGACACAACCATGGGGGTCATTCCTATGGGTTCAAAATGATCCTATATACATGTAGGATTGAAATAGAGGGTAGATTTTACCTTCCGGGAGGTAAAATCCAAGGAAACTCCTTCCGATACGACACCGACACGAAGGGATCTCCAGATGGACACGAACCAAAGCCAAAACCTCCCAAACTTGGCTAGCTTCTCCACTTGCTTGAATGGAGAAAGGAAGAAGAAGATTTGATGGAGGAATAGATTGATTTGGGGATAAAATCAATGGAGGCTTTTCTCAAATTTGGAGAAGAACAAGAGAGAGAATATTTATGGATAAAAACAAATGAGAATGACCCATCCCATCCCCCCTAGTGGCCGACCAAGAAATAGGCTAGGTGTCCCCTTTTATGAAATGTCCAAAATGCCCTCTATGACTCCTATTGGTTTAAATTAAATTAGGTTTTAGTTTGAGGCTAAATTAGTCTAGTTTGAGTCTCTAATTAATCCAACCTAATCATGAATATTTAGTCTAACCATACTAACTTAAATATTATCATTTGTGGGCCACGTCTAGCTAATGAGTGGGTCCAACTAAAGTCAAAGCTACCCCGGGTCTCCGATACAAGTCGGATTGAGTTAAAATTCGAACCCGACTCAAATAACCCCAAAATAATAACATAAATAATAAAATAAATCCAAAAATATTCTAAAATAAAAAATGAACAAAATACCCCTATTCTTGAAAACTGGGGGTGACAAGCCCTGACTTGGACTTGAACTTGATAATTCTTGGCTATAATCAGAACATGACATGAACACGACATGATAATATGAACCCGTCTTGATAATTCTTGATAGTAGCCCGTCGAGGCACACCCTTGACAAGTAACAAGTAAACTTGATATGGCATGAATAATCTTGATAGTGGCCTGTCGAGGCGTACTCCTGACAAGTACTCTTAACATGACAAGTAACCTGACATGATATGTATAATCTTGAAGCGTTGTTGTGACAACTACCCTGACTTGCTAAGTAACTCTTATCTTGACACCATGGTTGATTTTCTTGATTGTGACTGTACAAGCTACCTGTCTCGTCTTGCATCACGTCTAGGACATGGATTCCTGGTTACCACGGTCAGGGATTCGTACTGAATCTGACTAGGTTAAATGACTAGATTGATCAAGTAGTCCATATAGAGTGATTTTTCCAGTTACAGGTGTTTCCATTATCTCGGCCACACCTGAGGGACTTGTAGCTTGCCGACGAGTAGGGCACATTTCCAGCTCACTGTCATGTGGGGCACTTCTTGAAAACATAAGTACTGAAAGTACACCAGTAATCTTGATAACTCTTGTAACTCTTATAAATCACCTCGCTTGGATAACCTGGATAGCTGGAGGGCTTGTGACTGCGAGAACATCTCAACTTCATCTTGCTAGTAACTAGGCCTGTGATAACCCTAGTTAGATAATGATAGCAAGCGGTAGGACTTGTTGGCCGTGCATGAATGCTTGTCTCGTGATTAGCATAGGAATTATATTTCGTCTCTTGTTTTCCTAATACAAGCTATCATTTTATTATAATCCTGCCTTCATGTTACTTAATCATGTTCATTTATGTATTCTTCTATTTAATTAACTGTTGGTTTTAGTTCCTGAATGAAGCCTCCCTTGTGGTACTTGCTCTTCTGGGTTCTGACCCAGCTGGTTTTGTATGACCAAATTTTGGAGTAGCACCTGAGGATCTACATGCCTTCCAGCCTGATGGTGAACACCAGACGTAATCCTGGCAACGAGTGGGTTTCATATTTTGCTCTTCCACTCTATTGTAAATTATTCTTTTGAGGCATTTAGCCGCCGAGAAATTATTAGCTCGTGTTGAAACTAAATTTCTGTTTGTCTAAGGGCTGTAACATGATTGACAAATCCTAGGGTTGATCATGTAACTCTTGCTAGTCTCGTATTTTGTATGACTAGCTTCATGATCATCGGAATATGTAATATTTGGGATGTATTACTTTGTATGTCTGATGATCTAACATCTTGTACATTTATTTGCTTGCTTGAGATTCAGACACTAGACTTGTTCTTGACCATAGAGACTGATGGATTGTAGTTTAACCCTCATGCATCTAGACAGCCGTGACCGTATTGCGAGGTGGGTTGCACTTCAATGTACGTAGCTGGCTGTGTCTGTCTCCCGCTCTCCAGTATTCTGGTTCTGGGGTATGACAACTACGGTGAGGACGGATGCCCTACTCATTATGGTCCATATGAAGGGAACATAGTTGAGCCTGGCCTAAAATAACAGGAAGATCAAGGGGAGTTAGCAGCACACGACCCGACTTCTACTGCTTAGTTAGATTAAAATTAGTTTGAGACTGGATTTGTCTCCGGATTTAGTTAACTATTGCTATTTGACATTGACTTGACATTTAGTTTTTGGAGTTTTTCTATTTCATGGATTTACGATTATTCATTCTTCCCTTTATATTCCATCGTGCGATTGTCTATTTAGAGTTGTGATTGAGTAATGGTTTTGGATATATTTAATGTCCTCCCACGTGGAGTTGAATTTATTGCATGGGTTGTTCATCATATTGCTATTATACAACGTTCTACCGCCGATACTGCGGCGTAGGCTCGGTATGCCCACGATTCATGCCTAAATTTTGGGTGCGGGTCATGACAACATTTGATGTTGTAATACCATATTTAATCTAGAAATATTTAGAAGGATGATATATGTCAATAAAAATATTCGGGTACACATATTTAACTATTTATATTTATAGAAAATATATATATATATATATATATATATATATCTCCTTTTTATCCTATTTTCTATGTCTAAAATAAATACTATAATTTAAAAATAAATAAATTTATAAAAAATACTAGAAAAAATATATGTTCAAATGTGCATATTGATCTACACATACATACATATACACTTATGGGTTTAAATAACCAAGGAAACCTTATAATAAAGTTATTTATATATATTAAAATATTGATATACTATTATTTATGATGTATGCCACAATTTAACCAAATTCAATACACAGGACATTGTTATGGCTATGTCATCCCTATATGCCTAATATGCTAGTCATGGTATACGGCTACACTAGCCTTGCCATGTTTCCTAGTCTTTATGCATAACCAATCTCAACCATGACTATGGCTATTTATATAATTAAAAAAAATATTTTTTTAAAGTAAAAAAATCCACAAAAATATTATTTAAGCCAAAAATAAAATTTATTTTTTAGGGATTTACATTCTACCCAACTTATAAAAATTTTGTCCTCGAAATTAAAAAAACTAAAGAAAAAGGGATAAAAGGTTTTACTGTATGACTAGTCATACCGGTTTTTCAAAGGATGTGGGACACGGTTACCAAACAGATCCTAATTTGACGTCATACTATAGTACTAGAATACACTTTGCTCAAGATACTACCCAACTTATAGGAATCAAGTTGGCAGTAAAAAGTTTAGTCATGATCCCATTTATAAAATTTATAGAAGAGATCTATTTCCTAGATATTATAAAGGGTGTTAGGCACTTCTAACCGCAGTCATAGATTCTCTAAGAAACTTAAGTACTACCATGGTGCTATCGGCTAACAATTCTATCTACTTGGTATGGCTACCCAATTTTTTCTTCATTTGCAGTGGAATAACTACACTACAAGAAAATGTAGTATTTACGGCGCGCAATTTACGGCGCGCGGTAGCTGCGCGTTGTAAATGATACCCTTTTACAGCGTGCAAATATGTGTGCCGTAAAAGAGTTATTTTTTGCCTTTTTTACGGCGTGTTTGACATGCACGCCGTAATTGAAGACTCATTTACGGCATGCATTTTTGTGCGTTGTAATTGAAGACGCATTTACGGCATGTATTTTTGTGCGTTGTAATTGAAGACTCATTTACGGCATACATTTTTGTGCGTTGTAATTGAAGACTCATACTCATTTACGGCATGTATTTTTGTGCGTTGTAATTGAAAACTCATTTACGACATGCATTTTTGTGCGTTGTAATTGAAGACTCATTTACAACATGCATTTGTGCACGTTGTAATTGAAGACTCATTTACGACAAGCATTTTTTGAGTGTTGTAAATAATTGTAATTGTTTATTAAAAATTTAGTTTTTCTCTCAAATATTTCAGGTAAAAAATAAAAATAAAAAGAACAAAATAGGATAAAGCAACAACAAAAATCTTTTAAAAAAAAGAAAAAACAAGAAAACAGTAAAAAAAATAAAAAACAATAAAAACTAAAAAAACAAAATAACAAAATAACAAAAAAAGCAAAATAACAAAATACAAAAAAAAAACAAAAACAAAAACAAAAAAAACAAAAAAAACAAAAACAAAAAAAAAACAAAAAACAAAAAACATAAAAACGAAAAAACAAAAAACAAAAAAAAACAAAACAAAAACAAAAAACAAAACAAAAAACAAAAAAAACAAAAAAGACAAAAAAAACAAAAAAAACAAAAAACAAAAAGAAAACAAAAAAGACAAAAAAAAAGCAACAATAAAACAAAAAATGAAAAAACAAAAACAAAAACAAAAATCATTCTTAAAAAATAAAAAAAAGGAAAACTATTTAATTTTTTCTAAACAAATGAAAACAAGAATAAAAAACTAAAAAACCAAAACAATAAACAATAAATAAATAAGAATTTTAAAATATATATAGTATAAAAAATTATATTCTTAAGAGATATAATGATAATATTTTGAGGATAAATTATTTATTGGAATATGTCATTGGAATATGTCCCTCTATGGAATATAAAAAATCATTTTTAAAAAATGAAAAAGAAAAAACTATTGAATTTTTTCAAAAAAAAAAATGAAAACAAGAAAAAAAAACTAAAAAAAACTTTAATTTTCCTCTATGCACTTTTCATTCAAACTTTATGTTTTTAAGGGATATAATGATAATATTTTGTGGATAAATTACTTATTGGAACATACCCAATTTTTGAAAACAAATCTTTATGTTTTCATTCAAACCTTCATTTCCCTCTTTGCACTTTTCATTCAAATTTTACCTTCCCTCTTTTTTCATTCAAGTTTTCACTTCCCTCTTTTCATTTAAATTTTCATTTCCTCTTTTTCATTCAAAATTCTTTCCCACATAAAACAGAACTGGTACAAGAGAGAGAGGACTCTCATCATTTCTAACTCTCCTCCCTCTCTAAATCCAACTCCTAACAAGAATTGCAATTTCTTTCCCTCCAGCATATTTTCTTCTTCTTCTTTCCAGGTATCACCCTCTGGAGCCGAGCTCGGTGTCTCCCATCCGAGCAAATAGTACTCAGAGTCGCGTTCCCTTCATCCGTCGCTGATGTCCCGGTGCCACTGCCGACTCCAAACTGACGATTCCTCGCCTCTGGCCGGCCGATGACTCCAGATCAGAGATCAGACAGAGCACAACGATGGAGCCGACGTAGGGCGGTGGCGAGGCATGGGTGTCTGTGGGACAACGAGAGCATAGCACGAGACGACGACAACGATGGTTCTAGCCGGCGCTGACATCGACGGAGGCTTCACTATGTGGGACTGCGGTGCAGTCTCGTCTGAACTACACAAAGCCGGTTGGAGGGGTGATACCTCGGCGGACCAAGGGGCAGGTCGGTGGATCCTCCAACAAACGATGGCGATGCCCATGAAGCCCTACTCTGCAAGCGCTAGCGTCGCCCTCCTCCACGGCCACCAAGCGCCAATGCCGCATTAACCCTCCTGGACTATGGGGAGTTTCGACCGAAGAGTTAGCTCGACTCGGATGGGGTGTTCCAGCCGAAGAATCCGTATGAGTATCCAGTCTTCCATGGCGGGCCGAAAATGTGCCTGGGGAAGGACATGGTGTATGTATATCCCGATGAAAGTCGTGGCATAAATTTTTTTCCCCTCCTATGATTTTTATTTCCTACCCAAATTTCACAGGTGTAGGTCGTTGACCTTGTAGTTGTATCCAAACAGTTTATACCATACTAGAACTATATATTGTTGTATATGATGAAGGAATTAGATATTGTTGTTAATGAATCCTCAATCAGTCCGATTTCAAGAGTGTTGTTCTATAAGAATTTCAAACATTGGATATGAAAGTTGTTTGACACGGTGTAGTTGTATTGTTCTTGCTTGCCTTTGTTTTGCTATATTTTAGTTTATAATATCTATTGGAAAATGTGAGGAATCTTTTTTATAATTAATTATTTTATTGGTCATTTACAGCGTTCGAATGTACGTTGTAAAAAAAATAGACATGGTCATTTACAGCGTTCATATGCGCGTTGTAAAAAGATGAAGAAGGTCATTTGCAGCGCGAATACACATTGTAAAAAAGATAGAGACGGTTATTTACAGCATGCAAATGCGTGTTGTAAATGGTCATTTACAGCATTCGAATGAGCGCTGTAAATAATAGAAAGAGGGTTATTTACAACGTTCAAATGCGTGCCGTAAATAATAGGATCATTTACGGCATGGCCTTTTACGGCACAAAAATGTACACCGTGAAAGATCATTTACGGCGCATTTTGTGCGCCGTAAATGATCAATTTTCTCGTAGTGCTATAGTTGTATCACTCTATCATATGTATAGGATTATTAATCTATATCATTATTACTGAACTTCTACTTAGCTCCAAACAATCACTCCTAATAGGCTGTAAGCATCTGATATCCAACCACTCATACTTATAAACTCACTAAGATCCATCACTAAGAAACTTACCCATTTCTGGCTACCCCAAATATCATAATCCTGAATCACCTAGTTTAATAATACTCTATAATACAACTATAATGTTTGTCTAGTTTAGTCATTTAAGAGGTAAAACGGTAATAAGAACCTGAGGCCAGGTCAAGCAATCCATACCAATAGCAAACAACAATATGGTCAAGCAAAACAAGAATGACCGTTGAAATATTCCCAAGAACGATATGAAGCCAAGTGAGATGCATAGGATGTAGTCTAGGTAAAACTCGAAAACAATATACCTCTGTGATATTGTAACATGAAGTTACTTCCACACCAGCATGCATCTGGCTGGAATAACTATTTTTATTCCATAATACGATGGATGGCTACAGTGCACATCTTCTATGCTAGATAATACAGGTTCTTTAACTTACACTACACCAAAACATATTATTTGTAACACATTTTTTTCATTTGTAACGGTTATTACCGTGATAGACTTGTAACGATTATAACCATTACAACAAGTAAGAAATCGTTACCAAAATACTAATTCTGTAATTTAATTATTTTTATATTGATTGTCACACTAAAAACTGTGACAAATAAAGTACTAGAAAAGTTGCATCCCAAAAATTCTCGTACCTTTTCTTTTTGTTCCCTCCACTCTCCATTCCATTGAGAAAAATGAAGAACAGTTTGGCAACTCTAGAGGGGGGTGAATAGAGTTTATATAGAAAATAACCAATTAAAAATTAACTCTTTCACGATCTATAAAAAATCAGAGTAAAATGCGGAAAGTAAATGAAGAGCAAGAAAGCATACGCAAATACAGCAATTTTAACCTGGTTTCCCTCTTGGAGGACTAGTCCAGGCCTGAGAACTCTAGCTCAGGATTAAATCCACTATTTGTGAAATAGTAGTTTACAACCCGTGCCTTTACTTCAGAAAAGCACGTCAACTTCTTACAGAGGATCGCAGTGGCGATTTGCTTGGAATTGTCCAAGCGACTTCATCAACTCTTGCACAAGAATCCTAACTGAGAGATGCTGAGCACTCGAGACTTAGGAGGCTTGTGTCTAGTAGATGGGAAGGGTATGGCTTATTTGAGCTATAAGAGAGAAGAGAAGAGAAGATTGGATGATTTGAAATGAGAGAATTTATGCCCTATTTATAGTGTTTTTATAGGCAGAATTCGGCCAGAATTCGGGTAGGAAAATTCAAAAATTTGGCCCTTGGACAACTTGCAACCAGCTAACCCTAAAATTAGGGTTCCTAATTTCTAGGGGACAGAGTTCGGCCCGAACTCTGTGTGGAGGCAGAGTTCGGCCCGAACTCTGTCTCCAGAGCACAGAGTGGTTCAAAGGGGACCATTGGGCAATTTCTGGTTTGGTGGAGCTTGGGATTATTGGGTAGGCTATAGTCTAAGTTTCAAGAGCTCAGCATGACTCAGATTACATTTGTCTAGACTCAAAAAAAATGTAAAATACAGACTTGAATACAACTGAGAAGCAGAGACTGAGCTGTTGTCTGTCTTGAGCTTAATGCAGACATCGTGTGTCGTATTGAATTAATACAGATATTATTTAGTCAATGTTGTCAATATTTGGTTGACTGTGACTTTGTGTCAACAAAAAACCCCTTATGTCTCCTGTCACGCCCCGATCCCGCAGAGTCCTTTCGTCCTCGCTTCGGACTCTGTGAGACCATTTGTCCTCGCTTGGGCGTGATGTCGTGCAAGCCTAAGTTGCACTTGCATAAGGCCAAGACATGTAACAAGACAAGATAGACAATACGTAGCGAAAGATATTGTAGATATTTAAAGCAGCAACAGACATATTGCAGAATATAATTGAACACAAGGTAACAGAAATAATATCTCTTTATTGATTTGATTTGAACATATTACAAGCTTTAAATTCTCTCTGGTACAATGTTTACATTCTCTCAAAAACATTACAGATTATAATGATCCTATTCCACACATTACATCCCTTTATATACAAAACCAACTTCTTTGCAACAGATGACCTTCTCTTGGCATCCTTTCTTATTTCTGGCTCCTGAGGATGAAGGGCTATTGCTTCGGACTATCCTTCTCGATGCGTCTTGTACCTACATGCAGACAGATGATGGGTCAGAATATCAACATACTGGTGATTGTGAACAAAGGCTACATTTGTCTGAAACGATCACTAATTCATTTAGTAAGAAAATATTTCTTGTGATGTGATCTTGCAACTTTTACCTATCTTTATTTTATACAGTATAGAGTCAGTTTACATCTTTGGAAAACATCTTTGAAAAGCAAAAGTTCATTTCATTCATTCTCAAGCATATAAGGGACATTTCATTCTTGTGAAGTGCACAACGTGTTCCATGAACCATAATCATTTCTCTTATTGAAGCAAGTCTTAGGGTCAAATTACAAGCACGATATCAGATGTTTTCTTTGAAAGGGACATAACAATTCTTTGCAATAGATTATTCTTTAAGCAACTCGTATTCAGAAAGTTTAGCAACAAATGTATCACTTTTCAGTGATTCTTACCATAGCCGACGGTCCATCCCCGCGCAAGACAAGATTAGCATAAACATAATATAACAAGCATTTCTTCTGTTCGACTCCGCACTGATACCTCTTAGCAAAATATTTACCGACTCATGCAACCCGATTGATAGCTGTAACTCAAGGCTTAGCTCTGTAATAGTATGTGTACATACCAGCAATTGTGACTCTCCGGGTCAGTTATGTACTAATATACACACATACTAGCAACTGTGGCTCAGGGTTCAGCTCTTCACCAATCCACACCTATATATATGATGGTCCATGGGTATTCCTATTATTAGCAGTTGGGACATTCTAGCCCATCTCACTAACAGACTGACACGTCCTCTGACAGCGGAGACTTCTAGCCCCAGGTGTCCTGTTCTCTCCTAGGTCGATCGATCCCGGTGCCTTGGAACCGATCGAGAGATTACATCCTTGTGCACAAGTTGTCTAGACCGCCACTATGAATGCAACATCTATCAGTTAAACTCTTTTGTCAATAATTCATCGATCGATCAGCAGACATTTGCATCTTATCTCTTCTTTTTCTCTATACGGACAAGCCGTATCATCTCTTTTCAAGCAACTCTCAATTACTGGCACCTATTTTCTCTATGGGGCTCTTAATTATCGGCACCCATTTTCTCTATAGGTCTCTTAATGCTTCTCTTTTCTTATTAAATGCGACAAGAGTCATATTCAGAATAAGATTTACCTTTAGCATTGCAACATCTCTTTCGTTTAACATGGCAATAGTTTATTTCTTACTATCAGGTAACAATCTAACTTTAGGATGACAGACATCATAACATTTATTATTAACAGTCAACAATCATCTTTTCAGCATACAGGTTAACTCTTTTCTTGTTCTTAGCATAGCAACATGTGATATATGCATACTGATTTGTACTAGAATTCTCAATGATTTACCATCTTGTTATTAGCCACAATATTCATTCAAAAACTTAGATTCTTATTAGGCGTAAGAGAACCATAAAATAATACTTTGTCCACTCACCCAGATCAATCGTCTTCTGTTGCAGAGCCAGCAATTTGATCTCTTTGTTTATCTAGTGCCTTCGCGGAGCGGGGCACTACATCTCCTGCCTCTCTCGAGTTTTTCTTCCTTTCTCTAGAGAAAACTCCCCATGCCTCTCTCTCTCTCTAAAACTTCCTTCTAACCTCCCCCTCTTGAGAAAATCCCTTCCTCTCCAGAGAAATCGACTCCTTATCTCTAGTTTCTGGAAAACCCCCTCCCTCTCTCGAGTTCCTTGGAAACCCTAATCAAGCCCTCGAAGAGTTAAAGGCCATCTCGCAAAGAGTTTAAGGAACTTCATCTCCTCTCTTTCACAACTCAATTTGATTACACTTTGATTAGCGTTTGATTTCTATTTGATTAGGGTTTTATTAGGCTACCCCCACCATACCTCCAACTTCGTCGAAGCGCAAGCATACCGTCGACCCACCTAAAGGTAATTTCTTTTTTTCGATCAGAAATTGTTGTTCGTCGTTGGTTTTTTGTGCTCATTTGCACATGTTGATTTGGGTTTTCACCTTTTTATTTTGGTTTCCTGTGTATTTATCTATCCAATTCTTTTGACATCATCTTTGAATCAAGCTATGTTGGATATTTCCCAAATAACATAGCTAATTTTGGAAGAAATGCAATATGTTTGAAAGTTTGATCCAATTTCAAAAAGTTCGAAAAGTTTCAGCCATTTTGAGAAAAGCTCTGGTGAGTTTCTGAAAAATTCAGAACAATTGAACCTGAAAGTGCAACACTTTCTATAGAGTTGTCAGTTAATAGCAATTTACCGTACAGTTTCAGATTGTTTGAGTCCAAATCTGATAAGGTATTTCTTGTATATGCATCAGTATGCGACTGTATTTCTTTTGTAACCTACCTATTCCAGTAGTTATTATACATGGACTGAAGCAACATCTTCACTTCTATATAGTATTAGCATCTAGGACACTCCAAATAAATGGGCAGTGTTGTGTCGGACATATAAGACACGTCCTGCACACTCTT
Organism: Iris pallida; assembly: GCA_029216955.1. Lineage (NCBI taxonomy): Eukaryota > Viridiplantae > Streptophyta > Magnoliopsida > Asparagales > Iridaceae > Iris > Iris pallida. The sequence goes on along the minus strand of JANAVB010029820.1, from coordinate 5,904,366 downwards.
AAGAATAGTAGCACACCACCAAAATAGTTTTCATGCCCGTGTCGTATTAAAATTTGTTTGTTATGCCAATAGTCCTTGTGAATTTGTTTGCCCTTTAGATGATAAATTTATATTTGCTCGGTAACTCCCCCCCATCTCTTCCAAGTTCATGTTCAGTTGTACTGATAAAGTTAGTGCCAGTCTTTTTAATTATATTATTGATTTTAATCATGCAAATGTCAAAGTTTACTTTAAACTCCATCAAATTTTTTTGCAGATACCTGAGTAATAATTAGTTTGAATTAGATAATGACTGATTGACTAAACAAGGTGTCAGATACATATTCAAACTTATAAGTTATTATTAACCATACTTGCATACATATTCAAATTTATTAAATTTTCATTTTTTTTAACTTCGAAGTTCATTTTTAGTTCTTTCTAGCTACTAGCCAGTCTTCTTTTTTATATATTATTGATTTCAATCATGTAAATGTCAAAGTTTACTTTAAGCTCTATAACTTGACTGAGTTTGGTTTCAGGCTAGATGGATGGAACTTCCTATGATTGTCTCGAAGGCGAGGACCATTAAGGTCCTCACAACTGGAGTAGCTAGAAGCATGAGCGGGTCGTTAGCACTGGTAATTCTTAGTACAATGTTATAGCTAAAATTTTACACATGTTCTTATATGGATCATTTTCTAACTCTAACGGCAATTATTCAAGAGGATTTAACAGAACTTACGTTTGGTGAAATAAGAGGACCCTTGTACAAAGGATTTAACTGAATGATCGCAACAATGACTGCAGGAGCCCTTGCATTCAGTATCTGTTGGCTTACGAGAAAATTTGGAGAAACATGAGAGCATATAATCATTGGGACCGCGGTCTTCATAATAAGTATGAAATTTTCATGGATACACTCAATTTTGCCTAAAAATGTAACTTTCCCTGTATATGTATAATTATACATAACCACTCAAATGAAACTCTTTTTTTTTCCTCAGCTACTACAGTTATTCTTTTGATTCATCCCAAGCATCAAAGTAAAGTTTTATTACGGGATCATGATATTCATCCTCATATTAAACTTGGTTTTGTCTTATAGCTACCGTGTTGTTAATTTGATAGAGCTGGCACAGAACCATGTGTCGACATAACTCTCGGAGTTTGCATCACCCTGATAGTTTGCATCATAGTTTCTCGGTAGGTTTTGGAGAGGATCTTCACCTTCTCATCGTTTGTAACATGGAAAAACTTACAGATTCCATATAAGGTATGTGCTTCCTTTCGTTCTTAATATTATGATATCATTTCATTAAATATATGTACTGTTTTATTTATTTCTTGACAATGCACCATTTTAGCAACTGTGTTCGAGTACTTTGAGGAAGAAACTGCTTAAGCCAAGGATGCCACCTGCCAAAACTATCAACTCTTCAAGTGTTTGCTTATTCTAAGCAATCTGAAGATTCTCTTGTCAGTAGTGAACACCATAATTTTGAATTTACATTATCGATCTTCTTGTGATTACTATCTCATATCCTATGTCAGTTTTAACAAGACAGACCAATTTGGCAAGATATGAACCTTTACATGGTTCCTTCAGCTTCAGCTATCCATGGATCCAATATCTAAAGATTGGTGCAACAATGTGCCATTGTGCTTACTGCATAGAAGCCCTCTATGGCTGTATACATCAGAAATCTAGGTAAAGTGAATGATTCATACATCTATATTATTTTCTTTGCTTCTAGAATTGATTGTAGACACTACACCAAACTAGTACACTTCCTATCAATGTTTGCAAGGCCAACAATATGTAGGGCAATTTCTCAAGGTCTACCTCAATTTTTGTCTCGTGCTTTTAACGGAAGGTAATATGATATGAAAATTAGAACATGGTTCACATAGATGTTGTGTCACTAGAAAGTAACTATATTTTCTATCATGTGAAGTTCGGGTGTAATGAACAACCTATTTTTAGTTTATGGTGTTTTTTATTTGGGATATATATTTTCAGTTTAATTTGACTTCTTATTTTTTATTTTCTTAAAGTTTCAGCTAGCCGTTACTTATGAACTGAAATTGTAACTCAGATGTTACAACCTTCTGCCATGCACTAAGCATTTTCTTGTACAGATATCTACGATGATTTGATATCTTGAAGAGTCAATTCAAGTGACGCTGAGAAGTTTGCGGGGGTTTGCCCTTGCCCTTGCAATAGCGTAGGACGGCGAATCATCTGGTGAGAATGGATATCATAATAATTAAGTACTGATGTGGAATGGATTTTGCTTAGCTTATTGCGTAGACATTGTAGGAACTGGCAATATATTGTAGTGATTTTCCTTTCCTTGGTATACAACTAATAAGTTACAATTTCTTTGCAGGGGTCTAATATCATTTATATTATTATGCAAAGCAATGTATCTTGGTCTTGTTATCTTATCTTGAGGTATATATGCTTTTGCTTCAGCTTGTGATTTTTCAACTTGATGTGAATTATGTGCTCTTTTTAAAATATAGAATTTTACTTGTTTTACATGAAAGAAGTTTATTTATGCCAATAGAAGAGCAAAGGAAGCAATATAGACTACTGGAATTAAAGTGGCAACACAGTATTTTGCAGCGATAAGAGTAACTTTCATTTAAAAACTGTATATGGAGCCAAGATTTACGCCCGACTCTGGGTGAGAAACATAAAACCTTGATCAGAAGCTCGTTACATAATAACAAAGAAATAGTACTATAGAATCCAAAGTAGGCAGCTTTATACAAAGTTTAGATATGTTTCTTGATGAAGATTAATATAAAATACATCAAGACCAAATATGAAGAATACAAAATTTTCCTACTAAATAAGGTTCACAATATCAATATTGGAATTGGTATCGGACTATTCCTATGATTATTGGTATCGGCGATATCGGTAGTATCGGCGGTTTCGGATCGGAGTATCGAATTTTTTGGTATCAGAAAACAATCCAGGTAACTCGTCATACTTATTTCAATTTTGTATTCAAAATTACTTGCAAAATTGGTAATAAACAAGTATAATGAACTCATGTAGTGCCCCCATCCAGGCCATGTTTATTTCAGGACAGTAGTTTCTTGTGAGATCTTAGTTGATGTGGATGTTGTTAGCTTCATATCTTTTGTGAGAGCTTAGTTGATGTGGATTCACAACAATCTATCACCTGCAATATCCTATTGTGACGTAGAAAATTATAGTTTAGTATAATTGGCATTTTTTATGTATGGACTTTTGTAACTCTTCTATAATAAATCTTTTTTACCTGCAACAATCTATTGCTTTTACAATCATTTTTGTCACTACTTCACTGTGACCCGACGTCATAAAGTAATTTTGTTGGATATCATAGCATAGTGCCTAATATGCCTTCTATTTTGTTCATGTTTGTTCCTTAAAAGTTGGTAGTAATTAGCTTTGAGAATGCACCATTTAAGGATAAAACCGACTAATGTCTCCCAAATTGGTAAATTTTAGTCCCTTAATGACACAAAATAGGATATAAATGAGCCTTTAACAACTTATGATTGGAACCTCCTAGTCAATTGGTGGCATCATTAGCTTCTATTGTGGATAGCTTATCCTTGAGATGAATGCCTCTTCAATTACATTTTTCATACATAGCAATGTTACTCCATTCTATGAATCTTTGTCATGATGATTTTCTGCATACCATAGTATATGAGGTTGGTATGTATGAGTTAGTTTGGTTATTGAATCTAGTTACTCTAGCCTGGGTTTACTTCAGTCATCTTATATATTTCCTATGTTGAGATTTTATGACAATTCATTTGGTGCAGCATACACTGTACAAATTGGATTAATAGTCATCGAGGTGATGAAGTATGGCCTGCTGGCATTTGCAACTAAGGAGGGCCTTCAAAAATGTAGTGGCAGTGGAGCTGAAAGAAAGACTCTAATTTTCTAAATGGTTGGCTAATCCTCCACAATAATTCAGTATATAACCGAATCTTTTTTTCTATACTACTACTTCACTTTTGACTTCTTAAAAATGTAGGAATTACTGAAATGCAAATGATGGGCCTTTTAGAATCAAAATAGCACTTGGAGTGTCAAGGGGGTCAGTATATCTCCATCCATTTCAACTGTTGGGATATAGGCATATCTTCTAAATGGTCTACTACTTCTCTGCAGAGACATCATGTTAGCATGCACATCATAAAAACTTGAGAGTAGTTAGTGTATCTATGATAGAAGAATGTTTCTTTCTGTTACATTTGTGTTGAAAAGAGAATGGTTCTCCTTTGTGTTGATATTGAGGCATAGATCTTGTAATGTTATATGTTGTATTCAACTATTGCGATATAAATTTGAATTGAGAAGAGAATGGTTCTCATTTGTGTTGATATTGAGGTTTAGATCTTGTAATGTTATATGTTGTATTCAACTATTGCAATATGAATTTGAATTTACGTGCATATTGATAAGAGTTCATCTTTGACTACATATTGCTTTGAAGCCTTTTGAATATAGGTTAATGGAAAATATATTAAATATTTTTTTCATAAAGGGATATTGGTAATGGTTATAGCCATTACAAAAGTGAAAAATAAGTGACATAATAGCACATTTTTGTAATGGTAATAACTGTTACGAAGATAAAAATTAGTCACGGTAATTACTGTGACAAAAAGCGTTATAAAAATTTACTATCGTAACGGTAATAACCGTGACAAAAAGCGTTACAAAAATTAGTCACGGCCAATTCGTCACGGTTATTACCGTGACAAAAATTATTTTTCACGGTAATAACCGTTGGTAATCACTTATTTTGGTGTAGTAATTATCTTGGCCAAATCCATAAAACGTTTCCAAATTAACTTTTTTTGAAATACATGGGAAGAGGTCATCAAAATTCATAGGATGTGTTTCAAGTAGAATCTGATAAAATATGTAACCATGATACCGTTATCTGAAGTCCTGCTCCACCAGTATTTCTCTTGTTTTAAAACTTTTGAGTCCGTAATCTGTTCTACTATATAATGCCAAAAGTAGGCTTCACTGTGGAAGTTTTCTTTCCAAAAATACTCTTTATTATATTTACTAATTATAAAGATTAATTAAAATTAATATGGGGTATCTAGGAATAAAACCCTTAAAATTAAATAAAATTTTAATTTGTATACAAATATTTTTATTGGATTTTAAAAAATTTAATTATTTTTTAATTATATAAAGGGGCCATATTCATGGTTGAATTTTAATATACATGTTGAATAAAAATTATGGCATGCCTAGTGTAGTCATGTGCCATGACTAGCATATTAGCCATAGTAGGGATAACATAATTATAGGAAAAAAATGTAAAGCGATATACTCTAGGGGGGGATGAATAGAGTAGACAGCGGAATATTAGCTATTAAAAAATGTTAGCAGCAAGATCACAGAAATATATCGCAGTTATAAGTAAGTAAAAGTAAAGTGCAAAGAACAAACTCAAAGACGGCGAAGTATACTGGTATCCCTCTTGTGAGATCTAATCCTGTCGGGAGAACTTTGACTCCCAGTTAAAATCTACTATGGAAAAATTACAAGTTTAAATCCGAAGTCCTTGCCAACTTCTCCAAATGCGAGTTTTGACCCGAAGTGCTCGACCGACTTCATTTGTGAAGTGTCTTACTTCTATCAAGCCTCTTGATTACAATCACTCTGAAATTCTAGACTGTACCGTACTGGCAAATCGACTAGAGGATTGTAACTGGCTTGGGATTTGAAATTGAAAGCTTAGTGGAGCTTTGGAAGATCGTAGTAAGCTTAGAGAGAAGAGATATGAAAATGAATGAGTGAATTGAAATGGTAGAATTTTCTTCTCTATTTATAGGATTTCCAAAGGGAGAATTCGGACATAATTCGGGCAGAATTCTATAAGAGAATCTCGATATATAGGCATTGCATCCGTAACTGCAGGAAGACTGAGTTTATAATCCAACGTTCAGGGTAGCCGAATTCAGGGTAAATTTGTCCAGAATTCTGCTAGTCTAGAAAGGGTTGATTTTTTGGTTTACAACTCAGGTTTTTGGGCTTTCGATTTTTCAAGCAGTTAGGAAGTAGTTTGGGCTTTGTGAGTGGGCTTGTTTTCAAATAAAAGTGTATTTTAAAAATGTTTCTTGGATAGCCTATATGCCAGTACGATATGATTTACATTGTATTCCTAGACTTAATAAAATGCGAAAGTACATTAAGAATTGAAATATAGATGTGAAGACAAACACAGCTCCAAGTCTTAAACGGTAGCAGGCACAGGCTGTAGCAGTTCGTCCAAGTAGTCCTTATATCGAGACAGGGTTAGATCAATTTAATATCATGTTCGACCATGACCAATGGGCCAACAATCTCCCTATTTTGATAATTGACAAACCTTGACCGGTATAATATCTTGGTGTTGATTTAAAAATCTCAAAAGTGTTTGGTACTGTCTTCTCTTGCCAGATATTATTCTAAAAAAGATGTCCCCCGTAATTTATGCTTAAGCAACAGTGAAGAAAAGCAGAGATAATATAAAAAAATGATATAAATTTTATAGGTAGTTTATGATTTGAAGCAGTAGCTAAAAGATAATGCTATGCATAAGTGCATACCAAAAGGGACAATCAATATAAATAAATACTGAAATCAAAATGCATAAAATCAAAAGAGTTTAGAACAACTAACTCAACATATCAAAAATTCATACATAAAATTGCATAAATAAAAGTATTATCTTGGAATGTAGCAGTATTTCCAAGAAAACATTGACATAATCAGAGTCTAAGATAAGACAACATCTAGATAAAAACTGTAGCATCTAGATCAAGTCCTCATCTAGTCAGAATCATCATCAGCACGAGCTGCAACAACATCACCATGTCCGGAAGGTCCAACACCAGAAGTACCAGCTCTATGAGACAGATATGGAGTAGTACAAGGACAACGGTACCAATCATAGGCGTTACCGGGGTCGAAGAAATGATGAACCGCCTCATCCTCATAGTGGTAACCAGAAACTGTAGAATATCATGGAAAAGAACTAGCATGCTGACCAGTCTGAGCGAAACGCAGATCCATAAAAGATTTTGCAAGGGCCTGAAATCGACTGGCATATCGGAACTCTTGTTCCTTTAATGTCTCGGTCACATACGCTCTCAAAGAGGTGTGCTCATCCAGTTGAGCACGCCGCAACTCATCCATATGCTAGTGTATGCCATCAGAGAACATAGGATTGGTCTGAAATGGAGGAGGTGGTGCAGTAGGAGGAGCAGGAGGGACAGAGGCACTATAATGTGAAATCTGCAGATGTTTGGGCTCAGAGTCACGAGCACAAGTAGACAAATCAATCTCAAAATGCTAAAAGATGATAGGTAGGATCATTGCGTAGAGAAGGTTCTTGTTCATCTCACGACACCTAGCCATCATTCGAATAATAGTCTTAGGGATAGAAAATAACATCCCATGACAAATGTGGTAGATAGCAGACAATTCAAGATTGGTTACGTCGTTTTTTAAGGTGGACTTGGGTAGTATGGTGGAAAAGATGATCCGATGTAACTCATAGAAGTACAAACTCAATTTCATAGCTTTAAGCTTGATGGAACGGACGGGATCAAGAGCACATATTTGATTTATGAAATTGGTCATAGTCATGTTGTCGAAAAATTCAAAATTAGTGATATCGGTAAGCGGTTCACCTACGTGTGGAATTTATAGCATCGTCGCTAGATCTTTATCATTGAAATGAATATCAATGCTGACGACACAACTTAAAACAAGATAGTCTTCTTCATCAAGAGTAAATTTGCAGTAAAATAACCTAATTGCATTGGTGGCAATAGGAAAAGAATGCGTGACAAAAACATGTAATCGAAAAATCGTCCATTTTATCGGTGCGTCGGGGCAAATATTGTGAATAGAAAAGTACGCATACCATTGTAAAGATTATTCTAGAGTTTCAAAGTAAAACTCGTTGAATGCCCTGTCATCCGTTTGGAGGGGCGAAAAGAAAGATCCGAGGTTATGATCAAAAGATGAGGCCCTATCACTAGCCGTCTTCTTTCTTTTGAAAGAATTTCTAACTCTAGGCATGATTTTCAATAAAATATATAGTTTCTACGAATTTAAAAAAATTGAGAGATAGAGAGGTAGATGAAATTATACCTTCTCAGATTAAAGTATGTGGAAGAGTAGGAGATTCCCAGCCCGATTCTAAAGTTTCAACGCAAAATTCTAAAGAAGTAGGGAGGAATCGAAGTTTGAAAAACTAGGTTTTGGTGGGTTCTCTTGATTTTTGGCTGCTGTGGTGCTGTTTGAGGAGGAAGAAGGAAAATTAGAAAGTAGGCCATTCAGATTCTGTACAAACCCAACACCAACCGAGTTCGGGCCGAATTCGGATCAAGTTTGCCATGAACTCTGTGGAGGTCATTTTGTACAAAAGCTAAAATGTCACTTTGAATTTATCATTCTATTTCATTGATTTAATTCCAAAATTAGTAATTTTAAAATTCAATTAATATAATTAAAATTATTTTATGAGTTAAATTTTGTTATGCAGCAACTGTCTCAGATTAGCTGTAGGGGTACTGTCCCAGCTAACGGAGGTCCACCGGGAGACACTTAAGTACCTCTTCGCTTTATCTATAGCCGTTGTGATAGACAGACCTTTTGTAGGCTTGTCTCGAAAACAGTTTTTGCATATTGAAAAATAATTAATAAGATAAAATTAATCAATATTTTTGACATCTAAAATTCTTAATTCTCGACGTAAATAATTAAATCTATCTTCCGCTAAGGGTTTTATAAAGATGATAGCCAATTGTATCTCTATGTCTACATATTCTAAATTGATGTCTCCATTTGCTTGATGATCTCTAAGAAAGTGATGTCGAATCTCAATTTGCTTAGTGCGAAAGTGACATACAGGATTCTTAGTCAAATTTATAGTGCTAGTATTATCTTAGAAAATGGGTATGTGTGTATAGTGTAAATCAAAGTCTTCTAGGATTTGCTTCATCCATAAAATTTGTGCACAACAACATCCTACGACGATGTACTCAGTCTCAGTAGTTGATAATGTAAAAAAATTTTGCTTTTTGCTAAACCAAGAGACAAGCCTTACCTAAAAAATAACACATGTTGTTTGTACTTCTTTTTCCACTTTACATCCAACAAAATCAACATTCGAATAACCGACAAGGTCAAAGGACGTGGTTTTGGGATACCATAAGCCGACAGAAGAAGTGCTCGTAAGGTATCGGATACGCTTAACTGCGCACAAGTGTGATTTCTTAGGGTTAGCTTAAAATCTTGCACACAAGCAAACACTAAACATTATATCACGCAACTAGCAGTTAAATAAAGTAAACTACCAATTATACCTTGATACTTACGTATGTCGATAGGTTTGCCTTGTTTATCTACATCAAGCTTGGTTGAAGTTGCCATTGAGTGCCAAAGGGTTTGACGGATTCCAGATCGAACTTCTTTAGCAAATATTTTGTGTACTTGGCTTGGTTAATGAACGTCACATTGTTGGTTTGTTTGATTTGCAGTCCAAGAAAGAATTTGAGTTCTCCCATCATGCTCATCTCAAACTCATTCTGCATACACTTAGAGAATTATTTACAGAAAGATTCATCAGTAGATCAAAAGATAATATCATCAACATAAATTTGAATTAAAAAAAGATTTCCATTTAAAGACTTTTTAAACAGTGTAGTGTCAACCTTGTCTTTTGAAAAACTATTATCAAGTAGAAAAGAGCTTAGACGGTCATACCAAGCACGAGGGGTTTGTTTCTAACCGTATAAGGCTTTCTTCAATAATCAGGATTTTCAAAATCAGGGAAACCTGGAGGTTGAGCTACATAAATTTCTTCTTTTATGAAACCATAAAGAAAAGTACTCTTTACATCCATTTGAAAAAGTTTAAAGTTATAAAAACATGCAAATACACATAACATGCGAATAGTTTCTAATCTTGCAACAGGGCCATAGGTCACATCATAGTTGATACCTTCCTTTTCATTATATTCTTGAGCTACGAGTCTAGCTTTATTACGAGTGACTAAACCATTCTCATTTAATTTATTTCGTAATACCCAGCGGGTGCAAATGACCGGATGATTAATGGGCTTGGAAACAAGTTCCCAAACTTGATTCCGTTCAAATTGGTTTAGTTCCTCTTGTATAGCATATAACCAATAGTTATCACAACATGTTTCTTCAATAGTTTTAGGTTCTAGCTGTGAAATAAATGCAACACAAGAAGCTATATCTCTGGTAGAGGAACAAGTACTTATAACATGGGTGATCTCACCTATTACCAGGTCCTTGGGGTGGTCAGCCATGAATTTTATTCTTTTTGGCAGACTTTCAAGGAAGCCAGTTCTGGTTTTGGGTTCTGTAGACGCCTTGCTTGGTGTACTGATGTCTTTATCATCATTATCATTGATCGTTTGTTGGTTTAATTCATAGAATGTGAAGTTCATTGATTCTTTGATGATAATTGACTTCTTGTTGAAGACTCGGTACCCTTTACTTTTGGCCACATAACCTAGGAAGATACCCCCATCGGCCTTTTCGTCAAATTTACCCAAATAATTTTTAGTGTTAAGAATAAAACATTTACAACCAAAGATTTTAAAATAAGAAACTGTGGGTGTTCTATCAAACCATTACTCATAGGGAGTCTTCTTCGATTTAGGTCGAATTAAAACCCTACTGAGAACATAGTAGGCTGTACTGACAGCTTCTGCCCAAAAATATTTGGGTAGACTAAACTGGTTCAACATTACTCTAGACATTACAGATAGAGTTTTGCTCTTACGTTCCACAACTCTGTTTTATTGTAGAGTCCTAGGACAGGAAAACTCATGCAAATATTCGTATATTCACAGAATTTCTTAAACTCTGCATTCTCAAATTTGTCGCCATGATCACTTCGAATATGAATAATCATGAATCCTTTCTCATTTTGAACTTTCTTATAAAATGCAACAAATTCAGATAATGCATCTTTCTTGCGTGCGAGAAAATATACCCACGTGTATTTAGAGAAATCATCTACTATTACAAAAGCATATAACTACCACCTAGGCTAGCAATTCTACTAGTCCCAAATAAATCTATACGCAGTAATTATAGAGGTCTAGTGGTACTTACAGCATTTTGGACTTAAATGTGGATCAGGTAGCTTTGTTCTCGAAGACGATGTCCGGTAAGCCTTGTACCAATTTCTTCGTAGATAATCTTAAAATTGTGTCATATTTGCTTGTCCGAGTCTCATGTGTCTTAGTTGACTCTCATCGTTCTTGGTAAGTAAGCCTCTACCTGCATTGTTAGCATCTTCCAACAAATAGAAAACATATAGGTTGTCTTCCCTAATACCTTAAAAGATAGTACTACTAGTTGAGCTATCAACTATAGTACATTTGTCTTTGACAAAGTTTATAACATAACCATGGTCATCTAAATGGCTTATGCTGAGTAGGTTATATTTTAATTTAGTTACTAGACAGACATCTTTAATCACAGGGTAGTGAGCCTTAACAATGTTGCCAATACCTATTATATATCCTTATAAGTTGTTACAGAAAGAGACATATCCTTCTTTCTTCTTCGACAGTGTTGCGAATAAAGAAGCATTATCGGTCATGTGCAATGAGCAACTGCTGTTGAGGATCCACTTGCTCCTAAAGTAAGTAGGGTGTTCCATCTACAAAGATGTTTGCAGATGAAACTTTTGGTACATATTTCTTGTAGGGTCCAGATACGTTAGTCTTTAGTATCCATGCACATATTTTAAATCAACTAATTTTCTTACTCTAAATGCAGGTGAGATAAGACCAATGGTGCCACTAACATCTAGCATGCTGAGTGTTAGGTGCAGTGTGTTGTACATGGTTGGTAGGTCTTGGTATTCTAGTTGGATACTTGTAATAGAATGCATGTCGGTTAGTCTTCTTCGGAAAATGTTTGGCTATGTTTGGTCTGACAGTATTGGGTTTAACAATATTGGTTTTGAACGGGTTTCGATGTTTCGGTAATTGACACGTGTTAGGGTAGCAAGCAGCAACTTCAGGCTATTTTTCTTACCTAATTTTCAACTTTTTGGAGGTGTCATAAATTGTGTTATAGTCAGCTGTGAGTGCATCAATTCTGACTAGTGTACAGTGATGGCTCTTTTTCTTTTTGAGTAAATCTTCCTCAAGTTTAGCAATGGTCTTGTCTTTTTCTTTGGAAGAACGTGTAGTCTCCTGTAGTTGCAGTTTGACAGAAGAAAGCTCACCAGTCTCACTAGGGTTTTCACTATTTCTATCCTCAGCTAGTAAGTCAGCAAGACTTCCTATTTTACCTTTGTGCGCTTTGAGTACCTTCTTAGAGTTTTGGTATTTCCAAGTAGTTTTCTGTGGTCATCTAAGAGGTCACTAAAAGCTTCACATAACTGATCAAAGCTAAAATCATCATATGTATCAAACAGGGGGTTTGAGTTTACCTGATCAAATGCCATCAAGCATATATTTGTAGCGTGGTCTGATTTTTCATCTTCTGAATCGATGGCTTCACTTTCATGCCAAATGCTTGTGTTGGCATATCTTCTGAAAGTAGATTTCTTCAAGTAACTCTTTTCATACTTGTTGCCTTTCCTGGTTGATGATAATGTCGTCAGACAGTCCTTCTTGATGTGTCCTTTCTTCTTGCAACCGTAGTAGATTGGATCTTTTTCATTGTTGTTGCTGTTGTTGTGTTCCTTCGTTCTTCGATTGAATCTCATGAACTTCTTGAACTTTTTTACTAGGAGAGCTTGATCCTCAGTGTCGGAGTCGTTGTCGTCAAAATCTTCTTCGATAATTCTTCATTATTAAGCATTAAAGGCGACTGATTTTTTCTTCTGTGTGGCATCTTCAAAGTCTTAAAGTTCCATCTCATGAGTGAGTAGCTTTGCTATGAGTGTTTCAAGAGATATGGTAGTGAGGTCATTTCCTTCAATAATTGTTGTAGCCTTCGGAATCCAGTTCTTTGTGAGAGCTCGCAGCACCTTGCAAATCTTCTCATGGTTATTTTATTCCTTGCTTGGGAGGACAAAGGATTTATAATATCCAAAAATCTTGTGAACATTGGCGTAACGGACTCGTTCGGCTTCATCTTGAATGCCTCATACTCTTGAGTAAGTCGGCTGATCTGGACTCCTCAAATTGCGTCGTGCCTTCATGAGTGACTTCGAAAAGTTTTCATACCTCATGAGATGTTGTGCATGTAGACACCCTGTTGAATTCAGTCACGTCTGAAGCATAAAATAAAGCATTAATAGCACGTGTATCAAGACTGGCTTCTTTTTTCAAAATTTGTATACTTTTTATGTGCTTTTTTAACCAAATTTCCATCAATAAGAACACGTGGAGGCTTTTTATACCCGTCAACTACAATTGACCATAAGTCAAAATTTAGAGATTTTAAAAAAAAACTCATATGTGTTTTCCAGTAAGTGTAGTTGATACCATCAAACTGTGGGGGTCTGTTTGTGGCTTGGCCTTTAGTTGTTAATATTACACTTTCCATTTGTGATATAGTGATCTATGTGATAGCAGTTATATATAAAGAAAGTAATAATAATGTTATCTCGCTTTACCTGTATAACCCGCTCTTATACCAATTGTAGGAACGAAATGTAAAGCGATATACTCAAGAGGGGGGTGAATTGAGTCGGCAACGGAATATTAGCTATTAAAAAATGTTAGCAGCAAGATCACATAAATATATCACAGTTATGAGTAAGTAAAAGTACAATAGAAACTCAAAGACGATGATGTATACTGGTATCCCTCTTGTGAGGACTAATCCAGTCGGGAGAACTCTGGCTTTCAGTTGAAACCCATTATAGAAAAATCATAAGTTTTAATTCGAAATCCTTGCCAACTTCTACAAACCCGAGCTTTGTTCCGAAGTGCTCGACCAACTTCAATTGTGAAGTGTCTCACTTCTGTCAAGCCTCTTGATAATAATTACTCTGAACTTCCAGACCGTAACGTACTGGCAAATCGACTAGAGGATTGTAACTGGCTTGGGATTTGAAATTGAAAGCTTAGTAGGGCATTGGAAGATCATAGTAAACTTAGAGAGAAGAGATATGAAAGTGAATGAGTGAGTTGAAATGGTAGAAATTTTTCTCTATTTATAGGATTTCCAAAGGGAGAATTCGGGCAGAATTTAGATAAAATTTGGGCAAAATTCTTTGAGTGGCTCTCGGCATATAGCCATTGCATCCATAACTGCAAAAAGACTGAGTTTAAAATCCAACCTTCAAGGTAGCCGAATTTGGGACAAATTCATCCAGAATTATGCTAGTCCAGAACGGATTGATTTTTGTGTTTGCACCTCAGGTTTTTGGGCTTTAGGATATAGTTTGGGCTTTGAGAGTGGGCTTGTTTTCAAAATGAAAGGGTATTTTGAAAATGTTTCTTGGGTAGCCTATTTGCCAGTACGATGCGGTTTATATTGTATTACTAAACTCAATAAAATGCAAAAATACATTAAGAATTAAAATACAGATGCGATGACAAACACAGCTCCAAGTCTTGAACAATAACAGGCACAGGCTATTGCAGTTCGTCCAAGTAGCCCTTATACCATGACCAATGGGTTAGATCAATTATTAAAATCCGGATCGACCATGACCAATGGGCCAACAATAATCATATTTTAGTCCCTTGCATGTTAACAACTCAAGTTGTAGCCCAAACCATATTTTTGATTAATTAATTAATTATATAATCTTTTGCTTTTTAGGAGGCCCGGTTGTGAAAACTAGCTCGAACATGACTTGAACCAAACCCAAACCTATGTAGGCTTGTTGTACTCTTAAATACCTTCATGTTGATATATATATATATATATATATATATATATATATATATGTATAATAAAACTTATATATTTCCATTTTAGGAAAGTTCTAACCTATGTGTCATCGTAAAAAAAATATATATATATATATTTACTAAAACTTATATGTTTCCATTTTAGGAAAGCCCTATCCTAGATGTCATCCTAATTAGCAATTGACCAACTACTCAAAACCCAAACCAACCAACACCCAAACTGATCAATCCTAACCTCACATGGGACACCCATTGTAAACCCCCATAATCTTAAATTTATATTTTGGCGTAATTAGTATATTTTATAGATTGTTTAAAATCTATTTTGAAATAGGGAACCTAATTAAAAACGTTAATCAAATTCGAAATGGATAAGTGGAAGTCGTACTTTGTGTTTCGGGGGCACCATGACGACGTTCATAAACATATGACCAAGCAATGGTAGGTCAAGACTCAAAAACCAACACTCTAGGATTGTAGAATGACTCAATTTATGATATGTGTGTGGCATAGAACTCATAGGATTATTCTAGAGTCATTAGAATCTCTCCGACTCAGAAAAGTGGTAATATCAACAAACCGTAGAATATATTTTGAGCAGCCATGACATCGATTTGACCTCAAATTCTAGAAAATAGTTTATTTAGTCTTAGGCTACACCGTAGATTTTTCTCATAGTTTCTTCAATTTATTGGACTTTTATTTAGACTAGAAAATAATTTATTATAGTTGTATACTAATTAAAACAAATTATTAAAACAAATAACTAAATAGAATAAATAAAATAATTTGGTTATTAATAAATAAATAATCGTTAGTTAATTTTTACATTTATCATTTACTAAATGATTATGTTAATCATTAGAAAATGATTACTGAGTTTAATGATAGATTAATGATTTCGTAATCCTTAAAGTTATTAATGATTAACTAATCATTAAATGATTGCGTGGTTTTGCCTTTTAGCAGAAGTTTTTCCCATCAGGCGTGGAAGGAAAGGTTGGGGTCTCGCCACTATAGCATTTATATTTTTATACATATGTATACATATGCGAGAGGTCAGCCGACCCTAATTTTCTTTTCTTCCTCTATGGGCACCTTCATGTCCTTCGCGTGTCCGAGGTCTTTTTGACCTCCGTTTCTGACAAAACTACCACCATTGTGACCCATACTCCCTCCTCTTCCACCAGAAATTATTCCTAGCCATCCAAGTCGTCCCGGCATCAAGAAATTCAAGTTTGGGTCCAGTAGTTCCAGGACATAAATGACTTTTTGATGGTTGTAACTTTGGAGACTCGCCACGCAAGATCCGATAGTTGATTTCATGATCGGGCTATACCGTTGCACTCGTGGTGTGTTTCTCTTCAACAATGTCTAGTTTGGTACGACTCCAACGTCGTTTGGTGGGTCAAATCGACTCATGTTAGCATGCCATGTCCGAGATGTGTCTAGCAGCCTAGACAAATTCCAGGGGCCATAACTTTGCATTATGATCTACGATTTTCGATCCGTTTTCAGGTACATCTTCCCCTATGTCTTAACTTTAATATGTGCGGTTGGATCACCCAAGTTCTGACCGTATAACACGTGCCACGTCCGTCATTACTTATTGTCCATAATTAAAGATTTAGGCTTTATGGAAGATCCAACCGTTGTATCTTTGGTCGGTCAATTCCGTTGCGACCGTAGTGACTTTTTACCTTTTAATATGAAGATTCACAGCAAAATAATATCATTTGATAGATCAAACCACCCCACCTTTATTTTTGTGATTAGTTAGTATCATGTTCGTATTTCAAAATCCGTGCAACAAAATTAAGGTCTGTCCATTTGAGTGATCTCGTATCGCTGAAATTGACAAATTAACCATACAGATTATCAAGATATTATCGTTAACTTTCTGGTTGACCATCTTGTCTTGATTTGCGTGTCGTAAGTTTCGGTACACGAATTATATGGTACAAACTTGATATTTAAATCTAGAATTTGCAACTCATATTATTAACGGATGAATAATGATTATAGAGACTAGAGTAACCTAGTTTTAGAAGCTACAATTAATAAGTTGCTTAGGTAACATGGGTAATATGCGACTTAGAACGACCCAACTCTCTTGAAAGGAATTTGATAGTCATATTTGTATTTAGTTAACAATACATCTTTGTTTGTGATTTGGGGTTGATAGATATTGCATGGAGTATGATTCGTTGGTTCACGGATAATTCAGGTAGACTTTGGTACTGTAGTCTCAGCACAGAATGGACAAAACTCCAGGCAAGTATACCTTGCCCACTGTACAGTATTTTATGTATTTGTCTGTTGTTTTACTACAAGAAAATAGGGTGTCTTACGACGGTCGAAAACCATTGCAAAAATAATATAATCCATTGCAAAATCATTCTACAACAGTTATTGAAACTATTGTAAATTCGAGCGTTGCAGATTCCTCTTGCAACGGTTATAGAAGATTTTTGCAACATTTTTATAAATAGTTGTGAATAACGTATTATGCAACGGATCTCACGTCAATGCATAACGGTTACATAGTGTTGTCAATAATATATTTGGCAACGATTTATAAACCATTGTAAATATTGAGTAAAGCATGATGGTTGATAACTGTTGTCTAAAATATTTCATGCAACGGTTAAAAAATTGTTGCTTGACCGTTGTAAAAAAGAAAAACGTTTAGCAAGTGTTTATGAACCGTTATAAAAAATGTATTAGGCAATGGTTAATCTATAACCATTGCAAATATATTTAATTTGGAAATGGTTGGTTCAACTATTACGTAACTGTTGCAAATTATAGTTCCAGCAACATTCATAAAAGTGTTGCACTAAAACCGTTGTAAAATAGGGGTATTTTTTGTAGTGTTTCCAGATTACACGCCTCTCTTGATTTTCATTGTTATTTTTCTTATTTTATGTGCACGTATATTATTTTTCTTATCTTATATATCACTGATGTTCCATGTATAGATCATGATAGTATTGCTTAGTCCTGTGCCATATTTATTGGTGTGTCTTGACCCGTTCCTATACTTTTCTTGAGTTGACTTGACTGGACACCGTATATAGTTCATTGATACGGAGAGGACAGTTATTAGGCATGCAGGCTATATGATAGTATTTGTTGGCCGATAGTTCGTATGAGCTTCGGTTGTGTTGATGATTCTGTTGGTCATTAGTTTCGTACTATGGTTGTCGTATTCTGTTGGTCATTATTCTCGGAGGAGATGCGATTGTGATTATTTTATTGGTCGTTAGTTTCGGATGAGCTACAATTGTAATGGTACCCGTGTATGTTAGCCCAAGTATTGAACATTGTCCTTGATGTTGCGTCTTCATGTAGATTGGTTAGGAGTTGAGTACCATATTTCTGTCGTTCTCTTTATGCATATTTATTTACTGTTACATTCGGCATGTATATTATGTATCTTGCTACGTCCCTCTGAGGACCTGGTGATCTCTCCAGGTTATTGCTGGTTTTCTTCCAGGTTATTGTTGGTCTTCTTCCAGGTTGTTGCTGAGATCTGAATTAGGTAGATTGGGAGCTACATCTTTGGAATCTTCAGTTATTTTTGGTATATGCTTTCTTATTTGTTCTTTCTTAGTTAATTATTTTCTTAGTTTATATAGTATAGTTAGCGTTATGGATGATATATGTGGACTGTGTACTTGCATGAACAATGCTTATCATAGACAGTGTACTACCACCGATGTTACAGCGTAGGCTAGACTTGGACACTGACTCGTATCCGAAAAGTGGGTGCTTGTCGTGACAAGTTTTTATGGTAGCCCATGCAGGTTCCGTCTTTGCAAGATGTGCGAAGTCGTAGTGGTACCTAGGATAGTCGTACTACTGCGAGCCTGCAACCAAGTGAGGAATAAGACTCGTTGATACATCCACAACTAGGTTTATAGGTTCTCTAGGGCTCTCTTGCATGATTGTTTCATGTTATCATCTTTCTTGACATGATTGCCTTAGTGTTCCATCCTACCTATGATTTGACTAAACTCTTCCCTGTTGATCTCTTAAATTCTTTTCATTTATTTTCGATAAATTGTTGGAAATGCCTTATGGAGGGGTCCAGATAAAGTTCAAGAAATTATAATTTATCCTCGTGTTACGGAGTCGAGAGTTTTTACAGTCAGAAAAATACTGGCGCGGCAGGACTTCATGTGACGTCATTGAGGTTAAATATGTTTTCGAATTCTACTTGAACCACCTACTAAGCATTTTGATTGACCTCTTATCCTGTATTCCACAAAACTTATTTTGGAAATATCTCATGGATTTAGCCTAAAATAAACTCAGGAACATGTATTATCTGGCGTGGCAGCTGTGCACTGCAGCCATCCGTCGTGTTATAGAACAAGGAAGTTAATTGCAGCCAGATGCACACTAGCGTTGCAGTAACTTCACGAGACATAATCACGAAGGCATATGGTTCTCGAGTTTTACCTAGACTAGATCCTATGCATCTCGTTTGGCCTTATACCGTTCTTGAAAATATTTCGATAATCCTTCCTGCTTTGGCTGACTCTACCGTTGTTTGATATTGGTGTGGTTTGCTTGACCAAGCCTTAAGTTCATGTTACCTTCTACCTCTTAATGGCTAAACTAGACGAACCTTATAGTTATATTATAGAGTATAGCTAAACTAGAGTATTGATGTGGTTGTAATATTTGGGGTGGTCAGAATCGGGTAAGTTTCTTAGAGATAGATCTTAGTGAGTTTATAAGTTGAGTATGAGTTCTTGGATATCAGACGTTTAGAACATATTAGGAGTGGTTGTTAGGAGCTAACTAGAGTTTCACTAATAATGATATAGATTAATAATACTATACCTATGATAGAGTCATACAACTATAGTTACTCTAATACGAATGAAGAAAAATTGGGTAGCCATACCTAGTAGATAGAATTGATAGCCCAATAGTACCATGGTAGTACTTATGCTTCTTAGAGAATCTATGACTACGGTCAGAAGTGCCTAACACTTTATATTTCTATAGGGATAGACCCTTTTATGATTTTTGAAATGGGAGCATGACTACATTCTTCACTGCCAACTTGATTCCTATAAGTTGGATAGTGTCTTGAGCAAAGAGCATTCTATCCTTAGAGCGTAGCGTCAATTAGGACCCTGTTGATAACCGTGCCACGCATCCTCTTGAGAAAATACGGTACGACTAGTCGTATTTGATTTCTTCTATATTGAACTCTTTTGTCCCTTTTTCCAAGCTTATTTTTATTTCGAGGACGAAATTTTTATAAGTTGGGGAGGATGTAAACCCCCATAATTTTAAATTTATATTTTTCATAATTAGTATATTTTGTAGATTGTTAAAAATCGATTTTGAAATAGGTAACCATAATTAAAAATGTTAATCAAATTCGAAATGGATAAGTGGAAATCGTACTTTGTGTTTCGGGGGCACCGGGACGACGTTCATAAACATATGACCAAGCAATGATAGGTCAAGACTCAAAAACCAACACTTTAGGATTGTAGAATGACTCAATTTATGATATGTGTGTGGCATAGAATTCATAGGATTATTCTTGAGTCATTAGAATCTCTCCGACTCAGAAAAGTGGTAATATCAACAAACCGTAGAATATATTGTGAGTAGCCATGACATCGATTTAACCTCAAATTTTAGAAAATAGTTTATTTAGTCTTAGGCTATACCGTAGATTTTTCTTATAATTTCTTCAATTTATTGGATAATTATATAGACCAAAAAATAATTTATTATAGTCGTTTACTAATTAAAACTAATTATTAAAACAAATAACTAAATAGAATAAATAAAATAATTTGGTTATTAATAAATAAATAATCATTAGTTAATTTTTATATTTATCATTTGCTAAATGATTATGTTAATCTGTTGGTGTTTTTGCCTTTGGACTAGGAAAGATAGTCCCACATCGGCTACACCAAATGGTGAGAATCTCAATATAATGCATTGCTTGTGTTGAGGTATGCACATGAGGTGTAGTGGGGGCACAAGTGTGTGTCATGTGGGAGTATTTTTCTAGAAGAAAAAAGGATTAATTCCAACGAAGATATAAGTTGATTTTTGTTTTGCGGACTCGGACTCCAGGATGTCTTGTGCATGCATGGGAGTGTTCGGCGGGTAGGCGTGGACTGCCACACTTCTATGCTGATTGTGGGATGATCTAAATTATCAAACTCTATTTTTGAGTATTGGTATTTTAGTCCCACATCGGATAGGAGAAAAGGTGAAGTCTCACTCCACTCTATAAATAGAGCCCATTGGCCTCCTTTGAAAGATGTACCAAAAAGAGAGTTAAGTGAGTCCGTAAAGTCCAGGAAGCCTGTTCAAGTCTCAAATATTGACTTACGAGCGTTCCAGAAGTTCTTCGTGAACTTGCTGGTTCCTGAAAGCAGATCGTGGTAGGGCGAATCTTGCTTTGAGCAACGGTGATCTTAATCACCCTAGCAAGAACCTTTCTCCTTCTTCTTTCTTCTTTCTTCTCCTTCATCTGAGTTGTAACTCAGTTCTGTTAGTCAGCAACTGCGATTGCGAGGAAAAACGTAAGATTTATTTTTCTGAACTCAGTTCTGTCCGTCAGCAACTACGATTGTACGGAAGAACGTGAGATTTACTTTTTGATTATTGTTGCTTTTGTAATCAGATTCATATTATAGTGTTCCTCTTGGATCTCGAGAATTATCAGAAGGTGAACGTTTGTTGAACCTCTGATCTCGACATAGAGTCTACCATCTTTGGTCAAGCCCCGAGACTAACAATCTCAAAGCAAGATCCTTGTAGATGGAGAACTCTCGTGCTTCTCTCATCGATACCATCTTTAACAAGTTAGAGAAATTTGACGAAGAATATTTCTAAATCTGGAAGAGGAAGGTCACCCTTAATCTTCAACTCGTGGACGTAGACCATGTGTTGATTGAGGATGAACCGACAATTCGAGAAGGAGGAACTGTCGATGCTATTGCTGCTACTCTCGTCAAGCAGAGCAAATGAAAGAGAGAAAACAGCATATATAAACTATTGATTCTCAATTCTATGGAAGACTCTCTGGCAGAGTCATATTCCAAGAAGGTAAAGGCCAAAGAGATATGGGATTCTTTGGGAAAGCTATATGAAGATGATGAGAACAGGTCCAAAATCTTCATCGTCGAGAAGTACCACAAGTGGCTCTTCGAAGAGGAGATGGCGATGCTACCTCAAGTGAAGGAATTCCTGAAGTTGTGCAAGAAGTTAGACGACGAGAAGATGCCCCTCGTCGACAAGTTTGTCGTTGGAGGGATAGTCTCGAAACTTTCTGCTGGTTGGAGCAACTTCTATGCTAGAATGCATCGGAAGAAACTGGACATTAGCTTGGGAGATCACCTATAAGAGATCCACATTGAGGTCGAAATGTGATCTCAACAGAAGATGGACTCTTTGTCCAACCAACTGGCTAAGGCCAACTTGGTGCAGACAAGAGAGTTCAAGGGGAAGCATGTGGCTTCTCATCACAAGAAGAAGGACTCCACTAATATGAAAGTGAAGGGTCCTGCATTCAAGCAACAGAAGTCTAAGTCCCACGTGACTTGCTTCAACTGTGGCAAGAAAGGCCACTATAAGAGTGAATACAAATCCAAGCCCAAACAAGCTGAGCAAGGTGAGCCTAGTAAGGTTTCCATAGTTTTTAACATTGTTGCTCAGGTCACAACTGTGGGGGCTGACTCTGACTGGTGGATAGACACTGGTACGACCTGCCATGTCTGCTCTAGCAAGGAATGGTTCATCACATACCAGCCAACTTCTGAAAAAGTTATCATGGCGAACCAAGCCCAAGCTGAAGTTCTGGGGATCAAAACTGTGGAGCTGAAACTCACATCCGGGAACACTCTGACACTTCAAGGTGTAAAGTACGTTCCGGTGATTGAAAAGAATTTGATCTCTGGAAGCCAGCTTAGCAACGCAGGCTTGAGGATGGACATCAATGCTGGCCAGATGGTGATGTCCAAGAAGGGAACATACTTCGGAAAAGCTTTTCAAACCAAAAGGATGTTCAAAATTCAGCTTGCAAACCAGTCAAATGTAATCAATGCAATCGTTCATTCTGATTATTCTCTTGAGATGCGGCATAATAGGCTAGGACATGTTCACTGTAAAAGAATTAACAAAATGTCCAGTCTAGGACTTATCTCCAAATGTGGGGGTAAGGTAGAGAAGTGTCAAGTATGTGCTCAGACAAAGATCACAAGGAAACCCTTTCATCAGGTCAATCGAAGCACAGATCTTCTGGAGTTGGTGCACTCCGATATCTGTGACTTCAAACAATTCTCTACAAAAGCCGGGATGAAGTATTTCATAACCTTCATCGATGACTTCTCAAAGTATGCATTCGTCTACTTGCTCAAGTCTAAAGACGAAGCATTCGAGAAGTTCAAGGAGTTCAGGGCCGAGGCTGAACAGCAAACTGGATAACAACTCAAGAGGCTAAGAAGTGATCGAGGCAGAGAGTATCGGTCTCATGAATTCACATTGTTCTACAAAGAACATGAAATCATAAACGAGACTACTGCTCCGTATTATCCTCAATCTAACGGAGTAGCGGAGAGGAAGAACAGAACGTTAACAGAAATAATGAACTCAATGCTGCTAACTGCGGGTCTTCCTAAAAGCTACTGGAGGGAAGCTGCATTGACGGCCACTTTTATTCTAAATAGAGTGCCGTATGCAACTTTAGACATAACTCCTCATGAACTCTGGTTCAAAGTCAGACCTAACTAGAATGTCATTCGAGTGTGGGGGTGTCTGGCCTATGTAAAGCTCCCAGATCTGAAGATTCAGAAGCTGGGGACAAGGACTACGAAGACGATCTTCTTGGGGTATGCCGAGAAGAGTGATGCTCGGAGATTTCTTGATATTGAGTCAAATCATATCATCGAATCTCGCAATGCTGAATATTTTGAAGACAAGTTTGTAAGGCACGAGAACATTGTTCTAACGGACATTCCGGAGAATGATGAAGGTGCAAAGGTGACTGAGATCTTCAATGAGCCAGTTGTCCAAGATAAAGTTATTACTGAGGAGACAACGATTGAACCAGAACTCGCTGAGCCGTGGTCGAAGCAAGCGAGATGGACGAAGAACTTTGGAGATGATTTCATCACCTATCATGTGGAAGCAGATCCGCTTACCTATGATGAGGCGATGAAGACCAGAGATGTTTTCTGGAAGGAGGCGATAGACAGTGAAATTAAATCAATCACCTCCAATAACACTTCGGTGTTGGTTGATCTACCTGAAGGAGCAAAATCTATCGGATGCAAGTGGATCTTCAAGAAGAAGATGAAAACTGATGGAACCATTGACAAGTTCAAGGCCAGGCTAGTGGCAAAGGGCTTTTCTCAAAAGCAGGAGATCGACTACTTTGACACGTATGCTCTAGTAGCCCGGATGACCACCATCAGAATGATGATTGCTCTCGCAGCGATACATAAGATAGTGATACATCAGATGGATGTAAAAATGATATTCCTGAATGGCGAGCTGACCGAAGAGATCTACATGCAACAGCCAGAAGGGTTTGTCGTCAAAGGTCTTGAAGACAAACTCTGCAAGTTGGTGAAATCTCTGTACGGTTTAAAGCATGCTCCCAAAATATAGTATGAGAAGTTTGACAAAGTCATAAGGTCAAATGGCTACAGGGTCAGTAAAACAGATAAGTGTGTCTATACGAAGTTTGCTGACGGAAGAGGAGTCATCGTTTGTCTATACGTGGACGACATGCTAATCCTAGGTACGGATATAAGATGTGTCACGGAGACAAATAAGTTCCTCTCGACGAAGTTCAGTATGAAGGACTTGGGGGATGCTGATGTTATCTTGGGACTCCAGGTCATCCGGACAAACACTAGACTAGCGATGTCACAGTCTCATTATGTTGAGAAGATGATCACTCGTTACGAGTATTAGGATCTTCCAGGGTTCGATACACCGTACAAGTGTGATATGAAGCTGAAGCCTAATTCAGGAGAAAGCGTCAGGCAGCTGGAGTACGCAAGCGTAATCGAGAGTTTGATGTATGATACTACTGCCACAAGGCCTGACATAGCTTTTACTGTGGGAATGCTGAGTCGTTTCACGAGCAACCCAGGCATTGAACACTGGAAAGTTGTGAAACAGGTTATGAGATATCTCAAGAAGACTCAGACATATGCACTGCACTACAGCGGAGATTCGTCGGTAGTGGAAAGCTTCAGTGATGCCAGCTGGTGCTCAAAAGTGGAGAGCGAGAGGTCCACATGAGGATACATTTTCACAATGGGTGGAGCTGCTATATCGTGTAAATCGAAGAAGCAGACTATCCTCTCACAGTCATCCATGAAATCTGAGTTCTTTGCACTTGATGCCGCAGCGGAGAAAGCAGAATGGCTTCGGGAGCTCATGTATGATCTTCCAATGGTTGGGGCGCAAATATCGGGGATACTGATATACTGCGACAACCAGGCGATTGTGGTGGTGGCATCAAATGACCTCTTCACCGGGAAGAAGAGGACTATGCGGTTAAAGCACAGGACAGTGAACGATCTCATCAAGAGAGGTCATTGCAGTGATTGATGTTCGAAGTCAGGAGAACCTGGCGGATCCGTTCACCAAGGGCCTCAAGCGCCAGCTGGTCGATGATACAGCTTGTAAAATGGGCTTGAAGGCACTCTGATATTGTGTTATTACAATCCTACCATAAAGTTTTAAGCTATTAGTTCAAAAAGAAATCTACTAGGCATCTAGCTTTTGGTTGAAGGGAGGACTATTAACCGGAAGAATATCAGGAACGGTGGGTACTTGTCCTCTGTGGCATGGAGAGGTTATGAACCTACAACCACTATTGTCTACTGTTATTGTCTACTGTTGTTTTCTGCGGAAAACGGACCCTGTGGGAAGGTTGGCTTAAATGCCTTAATAAGTTCTCAGGCAGAGTAAATGCCTGGAGTGCTTTACAGGAAGCACGGTAGCGCAGTACTACAAGGAGTGTAACTCCATGCTACAGTGAGGTGACTTCACCATGAGGTTCCCAGGTAGGGGTAATGCCTCGGCTTTGCAAGCCAAGTCACAACGGAGTAGCACCGCAAATAGGCATGTAGCCTAATGCTGTATGATAATCGTAATAAAGAGAGATAGACAGCACTACAAAGAGGACGATGTCCTCATGTTACAGTGGCATGACACTACGAAGTGGTACCAGGTAGGGTAAAGCCTCGGCTTCGCGAGCCATGTCATAGCGGCGTAACACCGCACGGAAGTGCAAGGCTTCATGCTGCGTAGTTTGGCACTACAAAGAGGCTTGTGACCTCATGCTACAGTAGTATGACACTACGATGAGGTACCCAGGTGGGGTAAAGCATCGGCTATAAGCCATGTCATAGCGGCGTAGCACCGCAAAGGAGCATAATGCTTCATGCCATGACTCTTTATAAAGAACTCACCTATAGTGTATAGACAGAGATATCAGGCCGTCTCTTGAGGGTAAACTTGTTGACGCCCAAAAATTATACACTGAAACCAGGCTGGCACAAGGCCTTTAATATGCATCCAGAAGCACAGTTGATGTCATTATGTGAGTAGGAAGAATTGCAGTTATGGTGCAGAATTCAAGGCTTAGTTCATTCTTGTATCATGCTGTTATTTAACCTATACGGGAAGATTCAAGTCGTAGCGACATCTCTCCTAATGCATGTTGGACAGTCACTGTGGGGAACGCTCAACCCATATATTGAGATATGTGGGAGATTGTTGGTATTTTTGCCTTTGGACTAGGAAAGATAGTCCCACATCAGCTACACCAAATGGTGAGTATCTCAATATAATGCATTGCTTGTGTCGAGGTGTGCACATGAGGTATAGTGGGGCACAAGTGTGTGTCATGTGGGAGTATTTTTCTAGAAGGAAAAAGGATTAATTCCAACAAAGATATAAGTTGATTTTTGTTGTGCGGACTCGGACACGGACTCCAAGATGTCTTGTGCATGCATGGGAGTGTTCGGCGGGTAGGCGTGGACTGCCACACTTCTATGCTGATTGTGGGATGATCTAAAATATCAAACTCTATTTTTGAGTATTAGTATTTTAGTCCCACATCGGATAGGAGAAGAGGTGAAGTCTCACTCCACTCTATAAATAGAGCCCCTTGGCCTCCTTTGAAAGATGCACCAAGAAGAGAGTTAAGGGAGTCCGTAAAGTCCAGGAAGCCCGTTCAAGTCTCTAATATTGACTTACGAGCGTTCTAGAAGTTCTTCGTGAACTTGCTGGTTTCTGGAAGCAGATCGTAGTGGGGCGAATCTTACTTTGAGCAACGATGATCTTAATCACCCCAGCAAGAACATTTCCTCTTCTTCTTGCTTCTTTCTTCTCCTTCATCTGAGTTATAACTCAGTTCTGTCCGTCAGCAACTGCGATTGCGAGGAAGAACGTGAGATTTATTTTTCTGAACTCAGTTCTGTCCGTCAGCAACTGCGATTGCGAGGAAGAATGTGAGATTTATTTTCTGATTATTGTTGCTTTTGTAATCTGATTCATATTATTGTGTTTCTCTTGGATCTCGAGAATTTTCAGAAGGTGAATGTTTGTTGAACCTCTGATCTCGACATAGAGTCTACCATCTTTGGTCAAGCCCCGAGACTAACATAATCATTAGAAAATGATTACTGAGTTTAATGATAGATTAATGATTTCGTAATCCTTAAAGTTATTAATGATTAACTAATCATTAAATGATTGCGTGGTTTTGCCTTTTAGCGAAAGTTTTTGCCATCATGCGTGGAAGAAAAGGTTGGGGTCTCGCCACTATAGTATTTATATTTTTATATATATGTATACATATGCGAGAGGTCAGCCGACCCTAATTTTCTTTTCTTCCTCTGTGGGCACCTTCGTGTCCTTCGCGTGTCTGAGGTCTTTTCGACCTCCGTTTCTGACGAAACTACCACCATTGTGACCCATACTCCCTCCTTTTCTACCAAAAATTATTCCTAGCCATCCAAGTCGTCCCGACGTCAAGAAATTCAAGTTTGGGTCCAGTAGTTCCAGGACACAGATGACTTTTTGATGGTTGTAACTTTGGAGACTCTCCACGCAAGATCCGATAGTTGATTTCATGATCGGGCTATACCGTTGCACTCGTGGTGTCTTTCTCTTTAACTATGTCTAGTTTGGTGCGACCATAACGTCGTTCGATTGGTCAAATCGACTCACGTTAGCATGCCGTGTCCGAGATGTGTCTAGCAGCCCAAACAACTTCCAGGGGCCCTAACTTTGCATCAGGATCTCTGATTTTTGATCCATTTTCAGGTACATCTTCCCTATGTCTTACCTTTAATTTGTGCGGTTCGATCGCCCAGATTCTGACCATATAATGCGTGACACGTCCGTCATTACTTGCTATCTAGAATTAAAGATTTAGACTTTATGGAAGATCCAACCATTGGATCTTTGATCGGTCAATTCTGTTGCGATCGTAGTGACTTTTTACCCTATAATATGAAATTTCATAGAAAAATAAAAACATTTGATAGATCAAACCATCCGACCTTTATTTTTGTGATTAGTTAGTATCATGTTCATATTTCAAAATCCTTGTAACGAAATTAAGGTCTGTCAATTTGAGTGATCTCGTATCGCTGAAATTGACAAATTTACCATATATATTATCAAGATAATATCGTTAACTTTGTGGTTGACCATCTTGTCTCGACTTGCATGTCATAAGCTTCGGTGCACGAATTATGAGGTACAAACTTGATATTTAAATATAGAATTTGCAACTCATAATATTAACAGATAAATAATGATTATAGAGACTAGAGTAACCTAGTTTCAGAAGCTGCAATTAATAAGATGCTTAGGTAACATGGGTAATATGCGACTTAGAACGATGCAACTCTCTTGGAAGGAATTTGATAGTCATATTTGTATTTAGTTAATAATACATCTTTGTTTGTGATTTGGGGTTGATAGATATTGCATGGAGTATGATTCATTGGTTCACGGATAATTCGGGTAGACTTTGGTATTACAGTCTCAGCACAGGTTGGACAAAACTCCAGGCAAGTATACATTGCCCACTGTACAGTATTTTCTTGTATTTGTCTATTATTTCCAGATTACATTCCTCTCTTGATTTTTTTTGTTATTTTTCTTATTTTACGTGCACGTATATTATTTTCCTTATCCTATATATCAATGATGTTCCATGTATAGATCATGATAGTGTTGCTTAGTCTTGTGCCACATTCATTGGTGTGTCTTGACCTATCCTATACTTTTCTTGAGTTGACTTGACTGGACACCATGTATAGTTCATTGAGACGGAGAGGATAGTTATTAGGCATGCGGGCTATATGATAGTATTTGTTGGCCGATAGTTCGGATGAGCTTCGGTTGTGTTGATGATTCTATTGGCCGCTAGTTTTGTACTACGGTTGTCATATTCTGTTGGTCATTATTCTCGGAGGAGATGCGATTGTGATTATTCTTCTGGTCGTTAGTTTCAAATGAGCTACGATTGTAATAGTACCCGTGTCTGTTAGCCCAAGTGTTGAACATTGTCCTTGATGTTGCGTCTTCATGTAGATTGGTTAGGAGTTGAGTACCATGTTTCTGTCATTCTCTTTATGCATGTTTATTTACTATTATATTCGGCATGTATATTATGTATCTTGCTACGTCCCTCTGAGGACCTGGTGACCTCTCCAGGTTATTGCTGGTCTTCTTCCATGTTATTGCTGGTCTTCTTCCAGGTTATTGCTGAGGTCTGAATTAGCTAGATTGGGAGCTGCATCTTCAAAATCTTCAGGTATCTTTAGTAGATGCTTTCTTATTTGTTCTTTCTTAGTTAGTTCTTTTCTTAGTTCATATTGTATAGTTAGCATTGTGGATTATATATGTGGACTTTGTACATGTATGGACAATGCTTATCATAGACAGCGTACTACCGTCGATGTTGCGGTGTAGGCTGGACTCGGACATTGACTCGTATCCGAAAAGAGGGTGCGGGTCGTGACACCCATGCCATGGCCGACCACCCACATCAGTCACTATGTGGCCACCACCCTCAAACATAATAGAAAACCCAATATTGCATGAAACACATTAAGAAGGCCTATATATATATATATATATATATATATATATATATATATATATATATATATATATATATATATCAACTACCATCAAAAACCCTAACCAAAACCCTGGCAAACTCTCCTTCCTCCTGTGGCCGAACCCCTCTCCCTTCCCTCTCCAAATTTTTTACAGCCCCTTGCCACCCAACCACCATCAACATCATTTCCTTCAACAAAAACCTCTTCATCTTCCAGAAAACTCATCTTTTCCATACTTCATCCATCCAAACTTCTCAAAACAAAGTCTTGAAGCACCCTATTCACCATCCAACCTTTAAGAACCATTGCCAACACCTCCAAACACATCAAGGAGGGGTTAGCAAACATGCAAATGAAGAAAATTGAAAACTTTGACAAGGAAGAGCAACCACAACCCTTCTAGCAAAGTATTTCTGTGAAGATTCCATCTTTTTTCATCTCAAACTCCATGCTTATAATTATGTAGAAAAACTGGATTTAATATCATATAAATTATATTTTAATGTCCTTTATCCTATATTTTCATCTCTAGAAGTTGCATGTTGGATTGTTGAGAAACCGGGTTATGGTAGAACTAGTTTTGAGCACCATTAATGCAAAATTTAGGAAATTATTAGAATTTTTGAAACTAAAATTAATTTAGGTTTATTACTATAAATATGATTTCTAAATATATTTTCATGATTTTATCATCTTAGATCGGATAGAGAAAAATAGGGGTCAAAATACTATCTTTTCAGATAAGTTGCTGACATAGAACAGTTAAAACTTAATTATTAATTTGGCCATTAAATTTAAGTTTATTTTTGGTGAAATAATAAGAATTAATTATATTTTAAAATATTATTTTATGTATTTGAGTCATATTAGAAGTTTTGTGATATTCCTGACAAGTTTCGGCTAGACTAGCTGACATAGAAGTCAACTAGCCATGAATTTTTCTTAAAATTCCAAATCTAGAATTCAGAGGTTAATTCCATATAAATTGTATAAAATTATTTTTTTATTACTTTAGATGATTTATATGCATGCCTTTGAAGTAGGGACTTAACCGCAAATTTTGGAAGTCGGACGCCGTAAAACTATGTCCCGATGTCTCATGCAAACATGTGTATTATTGTGTTGTATGAGATATTTGGACATGATTATTTATTTATATAATTTATTCATATTATAAGTTTCTTGGTTAAATACTTAAAGTAGTTAAGTATTTAGTATCATTGGATTCTGGAGGCCTTGACATGGGTGCGACATTCCATCTTCAAACTGCGGAATCAGGCAAGTACACCTAGCCAAGTTTTTGCAATTTATATAGCATATTTAAATTATTGCTTATTTTATCAAAGATTCACATAATTCTAGTCTTATCATTTATTTTGTTTTTTCTTGATTGAAGACACTTGTCATAGACCCAGTATTTGGTTTGGATATAATTGATTGTTGTACCCACGTGAGTATTAGAAGGGCGAGAATGATTATAAACACATGGGCTGTTTTCTTTCCTCTATTCTGTTATTTGTGACTATATAGCCTCTAAAGTCGGGTTATTTGCTTTGTAACCCTGTGACCTTTAAGGTCGGGTGAGTTTTCTCAGTCGTAGTTTACCTATGAGCTACGGTATTTGTATTCCGTCGTTATACAATTCATGTGTAGTTAGTTGTTCTCACTCATGTATTTACTGCAATATAGGTTCTGCTCTAGTTTATTTTTTTGCTTTATCACTGTCTATTTAAATGCTATATTTTGAGATACTTGGCTTATATATTATATATCCTGTTACGACCCAATGAGGACCTGGTGATCTCTCCAGGTTTAGTCGAGGTCTATCTAGGTGCAGATGAGCACATATATGAGCCAGTACCAGACCACGGTACTGCTGCAGCTGATGACATTGTCGATGCTTAATTTAGCATATTTGTACTTAGTTATTTTATTTCTATCTTTATATATTATTTTTGTCTACTGGTAGTGGATTTGTCTCTACCATACGTGACTTGAATTTTGATGACTTGAATCTTCACTTTTATATTATTCTTCATTATTTAGTTTCATCGGTATTCATTTGATTTAGTTGTATCTTTTTACCTCTTTGGATGAGATATAGATTGCTATATTAGTACTAGATGGACATGTGAGTTTTTAGATAGCTTAAGTGCATACTTGAGGGTCACATAGATTTAGTGTTGCCTTGAGTGTGTACCAGTTGGCCATGTCACACACTAGTCCCATAATTTTGGGACTGGGGTGTGACAGGTTTTTGTCGTGTGCAGGTCCAGAAAATATTATTTTGATTATATTACTGTACCAAGCAAGATTGCATATAGGATTAGAGTTTAGGATCTCATCCACATGCATGATATCATCATTGACTTTGTTTCGAACTCTCACTTGACTACTTAATATGCATCCAGTTTGATTATGTTCTACCATAATTCTTATTTATTCGTGCTAGTAAGACGAATCTTCGTAGTGGATGTATCTTCCCCTTACAATCACATCAATAAAGCGAGGGCACAGGCACTAGAAGCCATAAGTGCAGGTCGAGTCTTCGCGAATTGTGCGAAGTCGTAATGATACCTAGGATAGTCATACTACTGCGAGCCTGTAACCGATTGAGGAATAGGACTTGAGGATACACCCACAATTAGGATTATATACTTCTCTAAGACTCTTCAGAATGATTGCTTTCATGTTATCTTCTTTCTCAATATGATTGCTTTTGTGTTATTTTCTACTCAAAATTTACCTAAACCCTTGCCAGCTGACTTCTTAAGTATTTTTTTCTCGTTCCTTTCTGCTAAGTTGTTGGAAAGTATCTTATGGATTGGTCCAAGGAAAAGTTTGAGAAATTATATTTATCTTTGTATTATGGAATCAAAGTTTTTGCAGCCAGAGAAATACTGGCGAGATAAGACTTCAGATAATGGCATCATGGCTACATATGTTTCTCGAATTCTACTTGAACCGTATCCTATACATGTTGATCTCTTCTCCTTTTTTCATAAAAATTTATTTCGAAAAATTTCATAGATTTGGCTAAGATAAGGTCAAGAACCTGTATTACCTGACATAGGAGATATGTACTGCAGTCATTTGTCGAATTATGGAATAAGGAAGTTATTTGCAGGCAGATGCATAATGTCGTGATAGTAACTTCACGTGACATAATTACGAAGATATATGGTTCTCGAGTTTTACTTCGACTATGTCCTACGCATCTTGTTTGACCTCATACTATTCTTGGAAATAATTTGACAAACCTGCCTGCTTTGATTAACCCTACCTATGTTTGAAATTGGTATAGTTTGATTGACCCAGCCTTAGGTTCTTTTTACCTTTCTACTTCCTAAATGACTAATCTAGATAAACCTTATAGTTGTATCATAGGGTCTAATTAAACTAGAAGATTGGTGCAACTGTAATGTGCGGGGTAGACAGAAATGGGTAAGTTCTTTAGAGATAGATTTTAATAAGCTTATAAGTCGGGTATAAGTGCCTGGATATCAGTCACCTAGAGCCTATTAGGAGTGATTGTTAGGATCTGACTAGAGGTTCATTAATAATAATATAGGTTGATAATACTACGCCTATGATAGGATGGTACGACTAGTCGCAATTGATTTCTTCTGTAGTGAACCCCTTTATCCCTTTTCTTCCTAGCTTATTTTTAATTTTGAGGACAAAATTTTTTTAAGGTGGGTAGGATGTAAAATTCCTCAAAATTAAATAAAATTTTAATTTATATAAAAAAAATTTATTGGATTTGGATTTTTTTATTATATAAAGGGGCCATAGTCATGGTTGAATTTTAGTATGCATGTTCACTAGAAATTATGGTATGCCTAGTGTAGTCGTGTGCCATGACTAACATATTAGCCATGATAGGGTTGATATAGTCATATTTTAGTCCCTTACATGTTAATAACTCAGGGTGTGGCCTAAATCATATTTTTGATTAATTAATTAATTATATTAGCTTCTGACTTTTTAGAAGACCTGCGTGTGCCAAACTAGCTCGAACTTGACCCGAACAAAACCCAAACATATGTAGGCTTGTCGTACTCTCAAATACCTTCATGCTGATATTAATTTTATATATATATATATATATATATATATATATATATATATATATATATTATTAAAATTTATATGTTTCTATTTTAGGAAAGTTCTGTCCTAGGTGTCATCCTAATTGGCAAATGACCAACTACCCAAAACCCAAACCAACCAACACCCAAACTAATCAAACCCAACCATATATATATATATATATATATATATATATATATATATATAAAATATATATATATATATATATATATTTAAATGAAAGGCAATTTATTGAATAGAAGTAGTTGCTCAAAAAGAGCATTACAGAAAGTACCATAGGCAAAAACACAAAAGGCCTTGGTAAACTAAGGAGAAAAATAAAAAAGTTTTAAAAGCTAAAATTTAAACATTCGAAAATTCGGGTATTTGAATCATAGGCAGGTTCTGACCGATCTGCCCTGAGGAGATTTTTTTTTTTTTTTTGAAAATCAAACCGCAAAGAAGGCGGTTGATGGGCACTGCCCGGTGTGGGCACATAGCCCAAAAGGGGGTAGGTGGGCGCGCGCAACGAGGTGCGTGGGGGGGTCTGCCCAAAGCAGGCGCGGGAAACGAGGTGGGGGGGCACGGGGCCCTGGGCGT
Organism: Iris pallida; assembly: GCA_029216955.1. Classification (NCBI taxonomy): domain Eukaryota; kingdom Viridiplantae; phylum Streptophyta; class Magnoliopsida; order Asparagales; family Iridaceae; genus Iris; species Iris pallida. The sequence continues at coordinate 5,869,634 of JANAVB010029820.1, read as the reverse complement.
CGTGGAGGCTGGAGGAAACTTCGACGGGCCGGTAGCGGAGCGGTGGCTCCGGCGAGAGGGGAGCACCCCGGCGCGCAGCCAGGAAAAGGGCGGTGGCTCCGCCGACGCAGCCCGCAGCGCGAGGGGGGAGCTTCGGCCGCGGCGGAGAACACGGAGGGTGCAGTCTCGACCAGGGGGGGTCCGGCGCCGGATCGACTCCCAGGGGAGGCCATCCCGACGGCCAGGCGAAGGCGGAAGAGACGCCGGCGGCCAGCGGGATGGGCGGCGCGCGGGGAGGAGAGGAAAGGGAAGAGGGGAGGAGAGGAAAGGGAAGAGGGGAGGAGAGGGGGGGTGGGGGAGAGGGGGAGGCGGGGCCAACGCGGTGGGCGGAGACGCGCCGTCAGCGAGGCCAGCGGCGGAGAAGAGGGCTACCAACGCCGGAAAGAGGGGGCCTCCTGCGCGCGGCGCTGGGAGCGTCGGAGACTGGAGGAGGATGGAGAGAAGGCGACTCCGGAAAAGAAGACCGGGGGCTGCGTCGAGCGGGCGTCCGGTGCCGGGGACGGGGAAGAATCGCCAGCTGGGGGCCGCTACTCGTGGGCCAGAGGTGGAGGAGGAACTCTGGGGGCGGCGGCGTCCACCGACGACGGGGGGGTGGTGACCAGGAGGGGAGAGGCCAAACTCGGCTGCTGGAGAAGAGGAGGAGGGGCGGGGAGGGCAGTAGCTGCACCAGAGCCGCCGGGGGCTGCGGGGCTCGGAGAGGGAGCGGCCAGTGCAGCGGCGGGCCACTGAAAGAAGAGGGTGGACGAATGCGAGGGGGGCGGTGCAGCAGGGGGAGGAGGGTGGGGCGCCGGGGAAGACCGGCCCGGCGGAGCCTGGCGCGGCCCCGGCGAGGGGCCGGGGGGGAGAGGAGACAGAAGCGGGGGCAAGAGGGGGGAGGGAGTAGGCTCGACGGCAGCGGGCGCCGGTGATCTGCGGCGGCTCCGACGACGGTGACGTCGGTGGCGCTGCCGACGGCGAAGTGGAGGGAGAGGACGGCAGCACGTCGGGCAACGGGGGGACGCGCTGCCCGGGGGAAGTCTCGAGGCGGGGGGCGGCTGGGGAAGAAGTCCTGCGGAGGCGGCGGGTGGCGCGGGCAGCCGGGGGGCGGCCCACCAAGGCGTCGCCCACCAAGGGGCCGGCCACCCGGGGGAGAACCGCCCCCGGCCGGATCCGACCCAGGGGCCCCAGAGCGCGGGGCTCTGCATCCCACTCATCCCCATTATATATATATATATATATATATATATATATATATATCAACTACCATCAAAACCCTAACCAAAACCCTAGCAAACTCCCCATCCTCTTGTGGCAGAACCCCTCTCCCTTCCCTCTCCAAATTTTTGACAGCCCCTAGCCACCCAACCATCATCAACATAATCTTCTTCAACAAAAACCTCTTCCTCCTTTCACAAAACTCATCATTTCCATCCTCCATCCATCCATCCAAAATTTTTAAAACAAACCCTAGAAGCACCATCTTCCCCATCCAACCTTCAAAACCCATTGCCAACTCCAAACCCATAATGAAGAGGTTAGCAAGCAAGCAAAAGAAAAAAGTTTGAAACTTGGACAAGGAGGAGCAACCACAACCTTTCTAGCAAAGTATTTCGGTAAAGATTTCATATATTTTTATCGCAAATCCCATACTTATAATTCTGTAGAAAATATGAGTCTAATAACATATAAATTATATTTCGATGTCTTTTATCCTATATTTTCATCTCTAGAAGTTGCGTGTTGGATTGTTGAGAAACCGGGTTACGGTCGAACTAGTTTTGAGCACCATTAATGCGAAACTTTAGAAAATTGTTAAAAAAATTCAAAACTTAACTTAATGTAGGTTTGTTACTGTAAAAATAATTTTTAAACATATTTTTATGATTTTATCATCTTAGATATGATCGAAAAAAATAGGGGTCAAAATACTAGTTTTTTGGGTAAGTTGTTGACATATAATAGTTAAAACTTAGTGATTAATTTGGACATTAAATTCAAGTTTATTTTCTGTGAAATAATCAGAATTAATTATATTTAAAATATTTTTCTTTGTATTTGAGTCATATTAAAAATTTGGTGATGTTTCGGATAAGTTTTAGGTAGACTAGCTGACATAGAAGTCAACTAGCCATGAATTTTTCTTAAAATTTCATATCTGGAATTTAGAGGTTAATTCCATATAAATTGTATAAAATCATTATTTTTATGACTTTAGATGATTTATATGCATGCCCTTGAAGTAGGGACTTAAACATAAATTTTGGAAGTCGGACGCCGTAAAACTAGGTCCCGATATCTCATAGAAATATGTGTGTTGTTGTGCATGAATTTCATGGTTCCATGAGATATTTGGACATGTTGGAAATAACAAGTTAGATAATTTAGTCATATTATAAGTTTCTTGGTTAAATACTTAAAGTAGTTAAATATTAATTTGGCTATTGAATTCAAGTTTATTTTTTATGAAATAATCAGAAGTAATAATGTTTTAAAATATTATTTTATGTATTTGAGTCTTATTAGAAGTTTGGTGATGTTTCGGAAATGTTTCAGGTAGACTAGGTGACAAAAATTCCATATCTAGATTTCAGAGGTTAATTACATATAAATTGTATTAAAATCCTTATTTTTATGATTTTAGATGATTTATATGCATGCCCTTGAAGTAGGGACTTAAGCATAAATTTTAGAAGTCGGACACTGTAAAACTTGGTCCCGATGTCTCATAGAAACTTGTGTGTTGTTGTATATGAATTTAATCGTTCCATGAGGTATTTTTGACATGGTTATTTATGGTTAGTAATAATAATTACATAATTTAGTCATATTATAAGTTTCTTGGTTAAATACTTAAAGTAGTTAAATGTTTAAGATCATTGGATTCTGGAGGCCTTGACACGGGTGCGACATTCCATATTCACACTGTGAAATCAGGCCAGTACACCTTGCAAAAAATTTTCAATTTTTATAGCATGTTTAAATTATTGCTTATTTTACCATAGATTCACAAGATTATAGTCTTAGCATTTATTTTGTTCTTTCTTGATTACGGACACTTGTCATAGACCCTGTATTTGGTTTGGATATAATTAATTGTTATAGCCAAATGAGTGTTAGAAGGGAAAAACTATTATAAACACATGAACTGTTTTCTTACCTCTATTCTGTTTATTTGTGACCATGTGGGCTCTAAGGCCGGGTTATCTGTTTTGTAACCCTGTGACCTCTAAGGTCAGGTGAGTTTTCTCAGCTGTAGTTTACCTGTGAGCTACAATATTTGTAGTCTGTCATTATACTGTTCATGTGTAGTTAGTTGTTCTTATTTATGTACTGACTACAATATAGGTTATGCTCTAAATTATTTTTTCTTACTTTATCACTGTCTATTTAAATGCTATATTTTCAGATACTTGACTTGTATATTATGTGTCTTGTTACGTCGCACTGGGGACCTAATGATCTCTCCAGGTTTAGTCGAGGTCTATCCAGGTGCAGAAGAGCAGGTTTATAAGCCAGCACCAGACCACGGTACCGCTGTAGCTGATGACATTGTTGATACTTAGCTTAGCATATTTGGACTTAGATATTTTATTTCTACCTTTATATTTTATTTCTGTCTATTGGTAGTGGATTTGTCTCCGTCGTACATGACTTGGACTTTGATGACTTGAATATTCACTTTTATGTTATTCTTAATTATTTAGTCTCATCAGTAGTTATTTGATTTAGTTGTACCTTTTTACCCCTATGGATGAGATATAGATCGCCATGTTAGTACTTGATTTCTTGGACTTATGAGTTTTTAGGCAGCTTAAGTGCATACTTTGTTAGCCCAATGATTACATTGTGTTTTTGAATATGGCTAATCAATTAAGTTTAACATAATGATGTCACTAATATTCATATACTCACTATCATGTTGCTACTTAAACTTAGCATTGTCCTAATTGTCCTATATCATATTGCCATGCTTGTATCATACTGCAACATATTTTGCTCGCCTAACATGTATTTGTAGACATGTAGTAAGTATGATCGAACATGATCAAACTAGGACATAGGCAATGAAGAATTAATAATGGACCAATGACGGCATCATACAAAAAGATTTCTCTGAATCGCCTAGTGACCAATTCGGGGCCTCGCATCGGGGGTTCCGCTGCCGGTCAGCGGACATGGGTCGAGGGGGCAGCACCCTCCGTTGGGGGTTCGGGGAGAAGGCCCCGAAAGGTATTCAAATTTGCAGATCTGCTTATCTTTGGATGACTGCTATCAAGAAAAAAGACGTCTTCAGGTCTACTTAAATATCAGAAGAAAGGCGTCATAAAAGGGCTCTTGGTTTTTCTATTTGTTCCAAGTCTATAATCTTCAATATATTGAGTCTAGGAGAATGTGTATGTTGAGTCGCACTGTGTCATCTCAACCCCTAGACATATCTCTCCAAGCTCTACCATACAAACAGACCAATTCCTGAACCAAGCCCACGCTCCACCAAGCCAAACAAAGCCCAAAGGCCCAAAGGCCATTCTGCCACCTAGGAGGCAGAGTTCGGGCTGAACTCTGCCCCCACACCGAGTTCGGGCCAAACTCTGTCTCCTGATTTTCAGTACCCTAATTTTTAGGGCTTGTTTGGTACAAGATGTGCAACGTTCAAACATTTAAATTCTTGGGGCAAAATTCGGACCGAACTCTGCCTCCCTAGAGTAGTATAAATAAGGCTTGATTTCTCTCATTTCATATCATCTTTATATCTCTCACTCTCAATCATCTAAGCCTTATACTACCTAAGCCTTACTCTTCCAATCTACTAGCCACAAAACTTCCTAAGCCCTAAGGTGCTCAAGTGCGATTCGACTAGAAGTTTTTGTGCAAGAGTTGAAAAGAAAAGTCACTTGGACAATTCCAAGTTTTGCTACCTGCGAATCTGTAAGAAGTTGGTGTGCTCTTCTGAGTAAAGGCACGTGGTTGTACACTATTTCACAAATAGTAGATTTCAATCCTGAGCTAGAGTTCTTAGGCCTGGATTAGTCCTCCACGAGGAAAACCAGGTTAAAACTGTTGTGTCTGCGAATGCTCTTCTGATCTTTATTTACTTCCGCATTTCTCACTGATTTATTTACTATCTTGATAGTTGTTTTGTGGAGGTGATATAGAGTTAATTTTATTTGGTGATTATCGACACAAACTCTATTCACCCCCCTCTAGAGTTGCCTATACGTTATTTCATACTTGAGGGTTACATAGATTTGGTGTTGCCCTTGAGTGTGTACCAGCTGGTCATGTCATATGGTAGTCCCGTGACATTTGGGACTGAAGCAAGATGCTGATTTGGACTTGCCTAAGTTTTATACAATCCATGCTGAGACTGCGGTACCCAATGTCATATCCATTCCTAGGAACATGATACAGTTCACAAGAAATCTACCAAAGCCTAAAACATACAACCAAGAATCAACACACTAAAAAATACAAATATGACTAATGTCATGACCCGCACCCGCTTTTCGGATACAAGTACGTAGCCAAGTCTATCCTACGTCGCAGCATCGACGGAAGTACGCTGTCTAGACCTTAATATAAATCTCAAAACAAAACAAACAATATTTTATCATAACTTCATCTATTTGCTCATTCACAATAACTAATTTATTTATAAATCAATAATACATCAAAATAACATTCTGGAACAAACCCGCTAAATAATTAAATGCAATAACTATCTCATCTAACTAGAATCTATGTTTGGCCTCCAAGATATCTCTAACTCCCAGAAATATCTATGGTACAAAAGTAGGAAGAATGACAAGTCACCTACAACATATCCAGTAAGAAAATGAGCAATGTACAACCCTATTGCAATAATGTTAGACAAACAGAGATGCAATTTAACATTAAAGGAAAGAAGAATATGAATTGGAATAATAACACAAAAAAGAAGATCACTGGCAACAATATGTATAAACAAGATAACTAGACAATGAGCATGAACATGTAAGACTAACAGACACTGTGTGTGAAATACTTTTCGACATGTGAAAGACTGGACTAATACGACACATCATATTGATGGTATCCACAATAAAAAGGTACGACTAACCCATACATGAGGTATATGACTTAGCTATCCATAATAATAATAATTGGGGTTTATTCACATACCTACTAAGTATTTTTCCTTCCGACTCACTAAACAACAATAACGAGCAATGATGCAACAATCCTATCGTGTCACAATTGTGTCTTAACGGGATACTAAATGAAAACATGGCAAAGAGATATCATTTATAAAGTACTATGAACATAAATCAATAATGTACTTGCCTCGAATAATTTGGACTTGATGTGTGTGACACAATCTCGATTCGATTGAAAGTTGTGGTAATTATGGCTAACCGCTACTAATTCGGTGAATCACCAACCATCTATGGATTCTACAAATTAAACAAAATATTAAACTATATTATTAATTTTTAAAAAAATAGTATGTTATAGTGTTACGACCCGCACCCAGTGTAAGGGTACAAGAGCGTAACCACGCCCAGCCTACGCCACGGAATCGGCGGTAGAACGTTGTTCTAGGTTACTATCTAAACCAACTCACGCAATTGTATAATGTACTTGTCTTAAATCTCAACTCCGAACGGAGGACAAGTATAGAAATAATATAACTCAATCACAGTCTAAGCACGATAGAATATCACAGAATTCTATAACTAAAAGAAAACAATAAAAACTACTAAAAGATAGTATCTCAAACAACTCAAAATAAGACAACTCTCAAATTATTACAATTCAAGTTCCAGTAAAGAAATCTAAAACAGTCTACTAAACTAGTCCCCCGATCACTCCTGAGAGTCGGGGCCAAAGGTAGCTAATCTCTCTCCAGATCCATAGTGAGTAGGGCATACATCCTCAGGGCCAACGTCTGTAATATTTTCAACAGGTCCAGTCAGGACAGGAATGAATAAATCTCATCAAGTAAATCCAAGTAAATGCCAAAAACCATAAAACAATTATAGACAATTTTATTGATGAAGCATGGGAATTCGAGACAGTTTAAGATGTAAAACTATAGTAAAAGAACAAGGAAGGTAAAAGCTGTGAAACAGAATATCATGTCAATGAAGACTGTAAATAAAAGCTAGCAGAACTAGAATAATATGATATGAGTCCAGTGGTACAATATATGTCAAGTGTGATTCCATTCAATGATCCAAGTAGGGTGATTCTTGTAATGGTTCTTGTGATGATTCTAGTAAAGATTCTAGATAATACTCACAGTGTGTTTTAAAATACTGAGATCGACATGTAAACGGCTAGGGATAATCCGGCACATCACACACTGGCCAAGTGTGGGACGGCTATCGTTCTTGTATAATTCACAGGGAGGTGGTTCGAGTATTTAGGAATGTTTACATGTCTACTCAAGTATTTCCCCGCCCGACAAATATGAGTGAATCCATAACACGACATGTAAATAGAAAATAAATCTAGCCAGAACATGAAGGTGCTTGTAGGTGATTCTTGTAATGGTTCTTGTAATAGAGGCTAGACAAGTAAGGTATGTGTGTCGTATACATGGATTCCAGAAAAATATTAATTCGTGTTTGTAACCAAGAATCAAATAGAACTGACTAAAACTGAAATATAGAATTCGACAAGTAAATGAAAGAAATTTCAGAGAATGTACTCGCATAACAATCCGAGCTGCTGATGAGGATGTATAACTGAACTAGAGTGATATAAACCTATTTAAAGTATCCACATGTCACAACCAAGTCTACAATATCAAAGAAAATAGCTACAATACAAGACTACATGATTCTAGGCCGCTTTTGGTCAAAGTCAACCCTTAGTCAACACTGGTCAAACCTGGTCAATACTGGTCAAACCTGGTCAAACATTGGTCAACTAGTCCGTCTACTAATTTTTAGGTCACACACAAGTTTCTAGGTCATTCTAAGTTCGTTTGTGTTGGATTGGATCAAGTTTGACCCAAAATTGACTCTTGTCAACTTGGTCAACTCGTCGGTCAACTCGACTAAACTAAGGTATTTGGGTCGATCCTAATCTGTCCCAATACTCCAATGGTCACAAACACTAACCTACAATCACATAAAACTATAGTCTATCAACCACTAGCATATATATATATATATATATATATATATATATATATATATATATATATATATATATATATATATATATATATATATATATATATATACTTTCCTCTAACCACATACATATATACATAACCCATATATGAAAGAATGGTGGTGCGAAGAATACGGGCTGTTTTCAACTCCAGAATTCTGAAAATAAATCAGTCCAAGTTCATTCCTATCCAAAATTATGTCACACAAGTATTTGTATATAAAACATACAATGTATAAACTATATATATATATATATATATATATATATATATATATATATATATATTTTTATATATATATATATATATATATATATATATATATATATATATATATATATAGGTTCGCTAGTACAGGAAATGGATCGATCTCTCGATCCGAAGAGACTCAAAAATCTGGAAAAAAGTGAACCCTCGCTCCAAAACAGCGCTTATATATATATACATAACCGTATTCATGGAAATATATATATATATATATATATATATATATATATATATATATATACTACTTATATATATATAGGCCTACAAGTAGAAAACTCACATATGCTTGAAAAGAGTAAATAATTAAGTAAAAATTTCGCGGATCACTTCCCACATGTTCTAAATATCATTTATGAACTAACAAACCATAAAAAACGGATTAAAAGTCAAAGGATCGAAAAATCACATTTCTATTCAAAACCTTGAACCCGAAAACTCAATTTTCGACAAAACGACCCAAAACGCAAAATACACCAAATCAACCCGCGAAACATGGCATACACATTGGTCTCAACCTACGTGATGCGCTCGGGTACTCACAGGTTCGAAATCTTGTCCATGTTGTGTCCACAGAATGCGTATCAGAATATCCCGATACCGTGTGTCAACGTGCACGTATGCGTGCGTTCTCGCTCGATTGAGCGCCGCACACACAACGAGAAGCCCCATGCTCGTGAACGTAGCTAGAGGGTACCGGGGTAGGTCTAGGACACGACAAGATAGCGGGACATCGCACCGAGACGACGCACGCAGCCCCGCACCACGTGCGGCCTGCTGCGCGCGTGCGCGCCCGCGCGTTCCCTCGTACGCGCGGTTCGATCCTCGTGGCTCGCTCGTCGGGCCACGCCACAACTTGGGGTTGATCCCATAGGTAGTCTAGGTATAGGGCTACGTGTCCCAGGTCCTGGAATGGGTCTTCGTCGCGTCGACTGCGCGTACGAAGTTCGTTTCAGTCACGAATTTCAGCCGGGTGCACAGAATGGCTGAACAGTGCACGATGAATAACTCCGCGCTCGCTCAACGAAATGCTGTGAAATTTTACCAGCATGTGGGCATAGGTTGCCACCACGTGCGCGTAAAATTTCACATGAGATAGAGCTCTATGCGTCGAATTATGACGCACAGACAGCAGGGCTTGCACGGGACCGTGCACAGGATCTCGTGCGCGCGTGTTCGTGTCCGTTCGGATGCCAAAATCATGTCGATATCCGATCCATCTTCACAAAAGTTGTTATAAATCATATAAGGAAGGATTTCATGAAAACAGAATCAAAAATTAATACTTTTCAATTCTAAGTGACATTTTGTCGAACACATGCAACGTGAGACCGATACGTGTCCGATACCGCTATCAAACGAAACCAAAATCCTACAAAACTTCATACACAAATCAAGGGTGCCTATATAGATGCAATAATGAAGAAAATTATGGAGAAACAAAGGTAGATCGGGATTTACCTATTGAGAGTCGGAATCTCAATAAAAGGAATTCCCCGAGCGCTTTGTCGGCCGATTTCTCCCGAGCAAATGCCTCCTCCAGCTTGCTAGCAGTACTCCAGCAAGTCCTCCTCTTCCTAACGAGTGCAACGGAATTCGTTTGAGGTAAAACGGACTCCGGAAGAGAAATTTAGGGTTTTTGGAGGAAAGGAAATTAGGGTTTGCTCTATGGAGGCTAATGTTTTTTTTCTACAAATGAGAGAGGGGGATGCTAGTGGCCGGCCATGATAGGGGGTATTAGGGTTAGGGTTTGCACATGGGCCTAGGCTCCCTAAGTTGCTATTAAAGCCCAAGTCAAAAAGACATTTAAAAGGCTATAAAGAAATAAATTAAAATTCATTTAAAACATTCTAAAATAACAAATTAATTCTAAAATAATTCCTACAAGGTCAAATTAATTCTAATTATTATTATTAGGCTTCTAGTCAAGGTTCTCTAAGTTAAACCCGTTTATACTACACAAACATCAAACAAAACCACACATCATCACATGAATTCAATAAATTAATAAATAATATAATAATTACAAAATGACCAAAATATCCCTAAATTAAAAAATGTGGTGGTACGAAGAATCCGTGGTAGAACACTGTTCTAGGTTACTATCTAAACCAACTCACGCAATTGTATAATGTACTTGTCTTAAATCTCAACTCCGGACGGAGGACAAGTATAGAAATAATATAACTCAATCACAGTCTAAGCGCGATAGAATATCACAGAATTCTATAACTAAAAGAAAACAATAAAAACTACTAAAAGATAGTATCTTAAACAACTCAAAATAAGACAACTCTTAAATTATTATAATTCAAGTTCCAGTAAAGAAATCTAAAACAGTCTACTAAACTAGTCCCCCCGATCACTCCTGAGAGTCGGGGCCAAAGGTAGCTAATTCCTCTCCAGATCCATAGTGAGTAGGGCATACATCCTCAGGGCTAACATCTGTAATATTTCTAACAGGTCCAGTCAGGACAGGAACAAATACATCTCATCAAGTAAATCCAAGTAAATGACAAAAACCATAAAACAATTATAGACAATTTTATTGATAAAGCATGAGAATTCAAGACAGTTTAAGATGTAAAACTATAGTAAAAGAACAAGGAAAGTAAAAGCTGTGAAACAGAATATCATGTCAATAAAGACTGTAAATAAAAGCTAGCTGAACTAGAATAATGTGATATAAGTCCAGTGGTACAATATATGTCAAGTGTGATTCCATTCAATGATCCAAGTAGGGTGATTCTTGTAATGGTTCTTGTGATGATTCTAGTAAAGATTCTAGATAATACTCACAGTGTGTTTTAAAATACTGAGATCGACATGTAAACGACTAGGGGTAATCCGGCACATCACACACTGGCCAAGTGTGGGATGACTATCGTTCTTGTATAATTCACAGGGAGGTGGTTCGAGTATTTAGGAATGTTTACATGTCTACTCAAGTATTTTTTCGCCCGACAAATATGAGTGAATCCATAACACGACATGTAAATCGAGAATAAATCTAGCCAGAACATGAAGGTGCTTGTAGGTGATTCTTGTAATGGTTCTTGTAATAGAGGCTAGACAAGTAAGGTATGTGTGTCGTATACATGGATTCCAGAAAAATATCAATTCGTGTTTATAACCGAGAATCAAATAGAACTGACTAAAACTGAAATATAGAATTTGACAAGTAAATGAAAGAATTTTCAGAGAATGTACTCGCCTGACAATCCGAGCTTCTGATGAGGATGTATAACTGAAATAGAGTGATATAAACCTATTTAAAGTATCCACATGTCACAACCAAGTCTACAATATCAAAGAAAATAGCTACAATGCAAGACTACATGCTTCTAGGCCCCTTTTGGTCAAAGTCAACCCTTGGTCAACTCTGGTCAAACCTGGTCAACGCTGGTCAAACCTGGTCAAACATTGGTCAACTAGTCCGTCTACTAATTTTTAGGTCACACACAAGTTTCTAGGTCATTCTAAGTTCGTTTGAGTTGAATTGGATCAAGTTTGACCCAGAGTTAACTTTTGTCAACTTGGTCAACTCGTCGATCAACTCGACTAAACTAAGGTGTTTGGGTCGATCCTAATCTGTCCCAATACTCTAATGGTCACAAACACTAACCTACAATCACATAAAACTATAGTCTATCAACCACTAGCATATATATATATATATATATATATATATATATATATATATATATATATATATATATATATATATATATACAACTTGGTCAACTCGTCGGTCAACTCGACTAAACTAAGGTGTTTGGGTCGATCCTAATGTGTCCCAATACTCCAATGGTCACAACACTAACCTACAATCACATAAAACTATAGTCTATCAACCACTAGCATATATATATATATATATATATATATATATATATATATATATATTTAGCATACATATATATATATATATATATATATATATATATTAAAAAAATATATATATATTTATATATTTTTTTAATATATATATATATATATATATATATATATATATATATATATATATATATATATATATATATGCTAAAATATATATATATATATATATATATATATATATATATATATATATATATATATATATATATATATATATATATAGACTTCCCTCTAAGCATATACATATATACATAACCCATATATGAAAGAATGGTGGTGCGAAGAATACGGGCTGTTATCAACTCCAGAATTCGGGAAATAAATCAGTCCAAGTTCATTCCTACCCAAAATTATGTCACACAAGTATTTATATATAAAACATACAATGTATAAACTATATATATATATATATATATATATATATATATATATATATATATATATATATATATATATATATATATATATATAGGTTCGCTAGTACCGAAATGGATCGATCTCTCGATCCGAAGAGACTCAAAAATCTGGAAAAAGTGAACCCTCGCTCCAAAACAGCGCTTATATATATACATAACCGTATTCATGGATATATATATATATATATATATATATATATATATATATATATATATATATACTACTTATATATATATAGGCCAACAAGTAAAAAACTCACATATGCTTAAAAAGAGTAAATAATTAAGTAAACATTTCGTGGATCACTTCCCGCAAGTTCTAAATATCATTTATGAACTAACAAATCATAAAATACGGATTAAAGGTCAAAGGATCAAAAAATCACATTTCTATTCAAAACCTTGAACCCGAAAACTCAATTTTCGACGAAACGACCCAAAACGTAAAATACACCAAATCAACCCGCGAAACGTGGCATACACGTTGGTCTCAACCTACGTGATGCGTTCAGGAACTCACAGGTTCGAAATCGTGTCCGTGCTGTGTCAACAGAATGCGTATCGTAATATCCTGATACAACGTGTCAACGTGCACGTATGCGTACGTTCTCGCTCGATTGAGCGCCGCACACACAACGAGAAGCCCGTGCTCGTGAACGTAGCTAGGGGGTGTCGGGGTAGGTCTAGGACACGACAAGATAGTGACACATTGCACCGAGGTGACGCACGCAGCCCCGCACCATGCGCGGCTTGCTGCGCGCGCGTGCGCCCGCGCATGCCCTCGTACGCGCGGTTCGGTCCTCGTGGCTCGCTCGTCGGGCCATGCCACATCTTGGGGTTGATCCCCTAGGTAGTCTAGGTATAGGGCTATGTGTCCCAGGTCCTGGAATGGGTCCTCGTCGCATCGACAGCGCGTACAAAGTCCGTTTCAGTCCCAAATTTCAGTCGGGTTCACAGAATGGCTGAACAGTGCACACCAAATAACTCTGCACTCACTCAACGAAATGTCGTGTAATTTTACGGGCATGTGGGCAGACGTTTCCCCCATGTGCTCGTACAATTTCATGCGAGACGGAGCTCTGTGCGTCGAGTTATGATGCACAGACAGCAGGGCGTGCACGGAACCGTGCACAGGATCTCGTGCACGCGTGTCCGTGTCCGTTCGGATGCCGAAATTGTGTCAATTTCTGATCCGTATTCACAAAAGTTTGTTACAAGTCATATAAGGAAAGATTTTGTGAAAACATAATCAAAAATTAATACTTTTCAATTCTAAGTGGCATTTTGCCGAACACGTGCAACGTGAGATCGATACGTGTCCGATACCACTATCAAACGAAACCAAAATCCTACAAAACTTCATACACAAATCAAGGGTGCCTATATGGATGCAATAATGAAGAAAATTCTGGAGAAACAAAGGTAGATCAGGATTTACCTATTAAGAGTCAGAATCTCAATAAAAGGAATTCCTCGAGCGCTTTGTCGGCCGATTTCTCCCGAGCAAATGCCTCCTCCTCCTTGCTAGTAGTACTCCAGCAAGTCCTCCTCTTTCCAACGAGTGCAACGGAATTTGTTTGCGGTGAAACGGACTCCGGATGAGAAATCGAAGGTTTTTGGAGGAAAGGAAATTAGGGTTTACTCTATGGAGGCTAATGTTTTTTTTCTACAATTGAGAGAGGGGCTGCTAGTGGCTGGCCATGATAGGGGGTGTTAGGGTTAGGGTTTGCACATGGGCCTAGGCTCCCTAAGTTGCTATTAAAGCACAAGTCAAAAAGACTTTAAAAAAGGCTATAAAGAAATGAATTAAAATTCATTTAAAACATTCTAAAATAACTAATTAATTCTAAAATAATTTCTACAAGGTCAAATTAATTCTAATTATTATTATTAGGCTTCTAGTCAAGGTTGGCTAAGTTAAACCCATTTATACTACACAAACATCAAACAAAACCACATATCATCACATGAATTCAATAAATTAATAAATAATATAATAATTACAAAATGACCAAAATATCCCTAAATTAAAAAATATGGTGGTTACATATAGATCTATGTGTCACATTTCCAAAACATCAAATAGTTCGCAAAACGGACTTAAGGATCTATCGAAATCTCGAAAACAGTATGATATGTCGATTTTTTGGACAACTTGCACTCAAGTAATTTTCCAAAAATTTATGTTCATAATTACAGAAAATATATTATATATTTTGAAAGCTAACCTCGATACGGTTCTAAGAAAAAACTGGAGGTGAAACAGAGTCGTTGGTCGCAATGGCTTTTCGAAATAGCTTCTAAAATGAGACTGGATTTAAGACTAATTTGGGCTATTTTTGGATGAAAAGAGAGAATATTGAGAAAGGGAAATATGAGAGATGTTCATAAGGATATATATAATGGGTATCAATTACTTAATTAGGATTAGATTGGAAGGGTTTTGGTTTTGGGAGAAGAATGAGGACTCCTTAAACAGATGGAGGTTGACTCATAATTTTCTAATTAGGTAAGGATTGAGAATCCAATAAATCATCCATAAATTGAAATCAATTAATCATAGATTGATCAAATCAAAAATTGTTCATAATAGGAACTAAAAATAAGTTATCAAATAATTTATAGAATATATTTCCATAATAACAAAATCAAATAAATGTTTAAACTAAATTAATCAATCTAAATATAATAAATAAAAACAAGAATAATTTTAACTAATATTTAATATTATCAAAATAATTTAATAAGTATTTTTATAAATTCTAAAATCTAATTTAAAAATATTTGGTAGATCTTTTGGTCATCCAAAAATATTTATGATTACTTTTTATAGAAGTTCAAGCATAATATATTTTCCAACAGAAAATATATACAATAATTAAAAATAAATAAAATTTTAAAATTTCAAAAAATAGGGGTTACAACTAACAACTCCTACCTAGAGACTTGGGTCGTCCTAAGTCGCTTATTACCTATGTTACCTAAGCCACATAATAATCTTTCCAACTAGATCTAGGTTACACTAATCTCTATAAGCATTATTTATTTGTTAATAATATGAATTACAAGTTTTAGATTTAAAATATTAAGTTTGTAACTCGTAATTATACTACGAAACCTTTGACATGCAAATCGAGACAAGATGATCAACCGTAAGGCTAACAATATTATCTTGCAATTCATAGTGTCCCCTTGTCAATTTCAGCAATGCGAGATCACTGAGATCTCAGTTTCGACGCACCGATTCCGAAATACGAACATAATATAAATTAGGTACAATTAATGATAATACAAAAAGTAAAATCTAACATATGCCGTCAGATCACGAAACAAACATCACCAACTTGTCCAGAATAGTCAAATCAACTATGATAGCATACCCATAAGTCCAATTTTGGACACAGGATAAAACTAATTTCGGGTTAAAACGGTGTCCACGTTGGAACCACTTTGCACTGAAAAGCGTACCAAAAACCTAGATCTCTAACGTTATCAAATAATTTGTCTACAAGTCCAGTTGACGATACGAACTCAACAATATGCCAAGATTTGAATTCTAGTGAGCCGTGCACAAATCACCCGTTGAAATCGAATCATGGCCCACGAAACGGTGATCCGGTCAACTATCTTAGATCGATCAAACTTGGCTCTTATGACCAGAAAAATGCTACAAGTCAAATGATGCAAGTTTCGTCGCGAGTTTGAGGAGCGCTCAAAGTAATCAAGAAGTTTACAAAATATCGATACGAT